>JAVLUX010000036.1:5262500-5345000 GCA_032164185.1 Moxostoma hubbsi
AAGTGAAAATACAGACCGGGATGTGTCCTAAACAAGCCAAGACATTGAAGAAAAGAGGTGTTGTTATTAAGTGTTTGTTGGGCATAATGGAAGAGTTTACATTGTTTAATGTTTTCCAAGCAATGTTGCAACCTCTGGCATGAATATAGAAGTGCAGGTGTGCTTGTATAGGATATTTTTAACAACAGATTCAAAAGTGCCTCATCCAATGTGATTTTAAAGTCAAAACGATCCATTTTAGTAATCTTAATTTAAGAGTCTCACTTAAGAGTGTTAGAATGTAATGCAAGAAGTTCATTTAAATAATCATGTATTTTGCGTTATGTTGATCAAGATCCATATAAAAATAGAAAATTTAACTTTTTATTAGTAAAGTATTTATTTTGTTAGATAGTAATTACTTATTAAATATATAAAAGGTTATTTAATATATAAATCATTTTGTATAATTTTCAGAAAGAAAACAAATAAATAAAAAAACACTACCCCTTCAAAAGTTGTGAAAACACTAAGACATTTTTGTTCTTGAAATAAATGTACATTATTTAAATAAATGTATGCTCCTCAGATGGACTGAATTGATCAAAAACACTACTTTAAACTTTAGTAATGCTCCAAATAGTTATTACTATTTGAAATGACTTAATATTATATATATATATATATATATATATATATATATATGTGTGTGTGTGTGTGTGTGTGTGTGTGTGTGTGTGTGTACCTTTCATGTCAAAGACCCATTTTCAGCAGTCATTAATCAAAGTCATTATTCTGGTACTTCAAAAATATAATTTTTTTGTCATAAAAGTTTCTTGCAAGTTACTTTACACTTGCAAGTAAAATGTTGGTTTTAAAAAGGGCCAACAAAGAAACAAATCTCTCTTGAAATGCATCAGCCTATTGTTCTTTTGAGAGATGAAGGCTATTTCATGCACTACAGACTTGAAAGAAGAAATCAACCCGGATATAAACAGAATAGAGAGGGAAGTGGACAGCACAGATGCACAACAACCAGTGAAAAAGTACATCAGAGAATCTAGTTTAAGAAACAGACTTCTCACAGGTCCTAAACTCACAGCTTCAATGACCAGTACATGCCAAATAACAGTTTCATCTGCAACACTGAAAAGGAGACTCTGGGATTTTGGCATTTTATGCAGACTTTCAATGACACTGCTACATCTGACACTGGCAAATAAGAAAAGGATAGAATGTGCAAAACACTGAAAAGATTGAGTGATAAACTATTAGAAAAGAGAATTATGGGTGGATCAATCAAAATGTGAGGTTTTGAGCAGCTGTTAGTAAAGATTAGTTTGAAATCCATGAGAAGTGCCCTATAAGCCAATTACATCTTTGGGAAGTGCTGCAGAAAGTATTATGAAACTTTACCTGAAGATCTAGAATACACTGACTGCTCATAAGCCTGGTTTGACATTGCTGCAAGAGGAGGATTCTTGGATGAACAGAATGTCATCAATATATTTACTGTAGTTTAATTCTTGGTCAATTTAAAGTAAATTATAGTGTTTCCAAATCTTTAAAGAGTAGTGTGTATCGTGATGAATACCATTTCCGTGATTAAAATGACTCATACCAGGATGTAAGATTTTAGTCATAGCTCTCATCCATACACAAGACATTTTGATTAAACATTAATTTGATGATATATTATCCCATCTCACAGCTGTATTGGTGTATCAGGAGAGAGTTTACTCCACTCAGCTGCATTTAAGAGGATGCTGGGAAAGCTGAGGGAACCCAAACTGAAGTTTCCAAACAGGAGAGGAAAAACTTCCGAGCAGACCCTAATTTCTGCTGAGTGCTGCACGGCTCCCTGCAGAGAGGGTCCTAATCTCCACACATCAAGCAATGTGGAAATGAGAGCAGTAGAAAGAAATGACTGATTGCGAGTGATTGGCAGTACATGCTGTTACCACAGTTACTCCATTTTGGTTTTCTTTTGAAAAAAAATTTATTCATTGTCAGAAAAAGGCAGTTAGAGGAGGCTCTATTCAAATAAAGGCCAGATTAAGAGACCATCAAAAATCTGAATCAGCATAATTGAATGGCTCAGGGGTCAACATCGACTAAGGACATTGAATCAAACTAAGTTTCATAGGAGATTATTCATTATTACACAGTTAATCGATCAGATACTGTATGTTCCTGTAAACATGAGCTAACTGTTACATTGACATTGAGTGTGGAAAGCAGACTAGTTTTATAAATATAACTCAGAATATGAATACATAAAGATGGAAATAAAGCACTTGAGAAAAGAGAAAATCAAACGTAAGAGCAGTTCAAATTAACATGTTAACAAACTGTGGAAGATGGAAGGCAGGTGAGGGTAATCAATAAAGGTGCATCCTGGGTAATTAAGTACATACATAAAGGGAAAATAAAGGGCAGTTTGTGACAGAACTACACCCCCCCTCCCCCTCCCCCCAAAGGGGTGACTCATGGTGCCCAAAGATGGATGGGAATGCAGGCCTGGACAAGCAGAAAAGGAAGAATCCGGAGGATAATTAAGAGGTCAAGGTGGAGTTGGCGGATGATCAGGAGGCCAGGGAAGAGCCTGTAGGCAATCAGGAGGCCAGAGAGGTGACCACAGGGCAGGGACTGTGTCAGGAGGCTTGGGAGGTGATCACAGGGCCGGGACAGGGTCAGGAGGCCTGGGAGGCAGCCACAAGGTAGGGACAGGGTCAGGAGGTAGAGCCACAGTTGGTATGGGCAGAGCCACAGGAGGAGCAGGGGATTAAATTCCTGGAGGAGGATCCAGAGCTGGAGCGGGGCGGAGCTGCAGGGGAATCAGGGAATCAAGACTAAGGAGGAGAAGTCGTAGGTGGAGCGGGCAGAGCCGCTGGAGCAGGAGTCTCAAAAGGAGCTGGAAGAGCTGCTGGAGGAGGAGTCTCTGGGAGAGAGGATGTGACTGCTGGGAGCGGATCCTTGGGAGACTCTGAGGACGGGGTCGCTTTGGAAGACTCTGAGGGCGGAGTCACCATGATCAGGGGCGCTGGCAGCGACTGAGGAACGGCCTCCATGTCTGGGAATACTGACAGTGCCTGGGAAATGGCTTCTGTGGTCATGGGCACTGGCAGTGACGAGGGAACGACCTCCTTGGTTGTGGACACAGGCAGTGATTTGGGAACGAACTCCGCGGTCGTGGACACAGACAGTGATAGGGGAACGACCTCCGTGGTCATGGACACAGGCAGTGATAGGAGAGTAGGAGCACTTCTCCTCTTCTGCGTCCCAGCTGTGGGACACTCATAATGCGGAGCTATGGGAGACCCAAAGGATGGAGCTGTGGGAGGGCTGAAGGAAGTCTCCAGGATCACCGAGGCTGGGGAGAAAGTGGTCCTCGCTGAAGGAGGCTCAGAGACTACTGGAGCCATAGTGGCACCCCCCGAAAATTCCTTTTGGGCTAGAGCGGGTATGAAAGCTGGCTCTGGGATGGGCGAGGTTTGCAATGCTGGCTCTGGGACAGACGAGGTTTGCAATGCTGTCTCTGGGGTAGATGAGGCAGGCTTGTTGGCCATGACAGGGGTGGGGTTTGGCTTGTTGGCCGTGGAAGGCCTGGAGCAAGGAGCCATAGAAGAACTACAAGTGGGTTGACCGCTGGAGTAGAATGCAGAAGACGAGCCATTATGATGTTAGTGATGAATTTACCAAGGGGCAGACCGTCGCAGTCAAATGGGACCATTTCCCTCACCTGTTCATTCAACCCTAACCAGTAGATTGTCCTGAGGATTCTCTCTTCCCAGCCTGCTTGACTATGCAGTAGTACTATTAGTAGTGCATGTGACTGTGTATTATTTAACTAAATGACATCCTTCTGCTGTTTAATGATCACAATCTGCTATATCGAGACTTTTTTGTATTATTATCAAATAGTCACATTACATAACATTTTGCTAATGGCAGCATATTTTAATATGGTACTGAAATTAACAACAAGCTGATGTTGTACCGTTTTAAATGTTTTGGTATCACAATATTTCGTTAGTACCGGTATTCCTCGCAACCCTAATATATACACTGCAGGTCAAAAGGTTTGAAACACTTACTCATTCTTTATCATTTCTTTTTTTTTTTCACATTTTAGAATAATAGTAAAGTCATCAAAACTATGGAATAACATAAATTGAACTATGGGAATTATGTTGTAACTAAACAAAATCCAAAATAAATCAAAACTGTTATATTTTAGCATCTTCAAAGTGGCCACACTTTGTCTAGAATTTGCAGACATGAACTCTTGACATTTATGGATGATATAATAATAAACACTATTGAAGGAGTTCCCATCTAAGTTGGGCACTTATTGGCTGCTTTTCTTTATTATTTGATCCAAATCATCAATTTGAAAATTTTATATATATATATATATATATATATATATATATATTTTTTTTTAAGTTTTATAATGAAATAAAATTAATATGGTGGCACAATTACATTTTTGTCTACAAATCTAATTTCAAACATTTCAGCATTCAACTTCAGATCAAAATATTTTTAAGATCATGACTTAAAAATATACCTGTATGTCTGGGGGTGGGGTATGCAAATACTGTCTGCCAACTTCTCATTGGCCATTTTTCATAGATCAGAGGCATATTCGGTGTTCAAGAGAGACCCCTAGTGTCACTTCTTCGACACAACGTCTCGTTCCCTCCATCAGGGAATGGAGGTTACATATGTAACCTAGCCGTTTTTAGACATACCATGTGATATGTGGTTTGAGGTTAGCAAATGGAGTTAATGTCAATTCAGTTAAAGGCATAAACAGTTTAACGATAACATAGATGATGATGAGTAACAGAGTCAAATGTTCCCTATCACATTTAAGTATTTTGCATTATTTTACATTTATTATGGATTCTGGGGGGCGCAGCAGAGGTGCAGAGCAAGAAGTCAGAGACTTGTAGAGATGACACCACCACAAAGTCCTGAACCAGACCCCGAACCACAGACATCCAGGTAGCATTAGTGCATGGTTAGATGATTGCGTAGTCCCATGAGTCTATAATTATATCAAATGTAGAGTAAGGCATAGGTACAGTAGTTTTAGAAAAGAGTGGTTCTTTGTTAGGATTGTCAACATGATAGTATGTCACCAACTGTTTCATCCAAGGTGTTGTGTCTTAAAGGTACACTTCATCATTTATGAATGGTTTGTTTACACATTTTAATTAAAGGTGTGTGACAGGGCAGAGGGTGGGGCCGGGTGGTGATTCTGCACACCCGGTCCCTTATCAGACTAATTAAGCCTCCGTGAAGGATAAATGTCAACTGCGGACTGTGGTGCGACAGAGAGAACGTTTAGGGGCAGCTGACTGTCGTGTGTTTATGTTTGTCTCTTTTGGTTTATTTCTTCATTAAACTATTATTTATATTGTCGCCTCCTCCATTCCATTAATGACTTTACAAGGGGCACTATGTACCTTTTTTTTTTTTTTTTTTTTTTTTTTTTTTTTTTTTTTTTTTAGAACTGTAGGACTTCTAGATGGGCAATGTGCTCTTTTTGTTCTCACCCCACTATAACTCAAAATACAAGCCTGTTTTGCTCTAATGTTCACAAATACAAATGTTAACATATTGCTTCTTAAACCCATGATAGCTCAAAAGTTGCATCATGACCACTGTTGAGGTTAATGAGCCACATGCAAATGTCACATGCATGCACAAAGTTGGGAGAAATCGCTTATTCTAGTCAAACCGTGAGGATACTTGTGTTATCTATTTGATGATGTCCTCAGAATCAACCCACAACTAACCCCAGTGACTGGGCGTCATGTAGAACTAAACAAAGAAATATGGGCAGAAATCACCAATGACTGATTCGCATGCCCAGGGTGTGAGGAAGAAGGTATGGTGTAGCATGGGGGACACGCTTCTTGAATGGGAGCATAATGACTGCGCATGTGTAGGCTCTCTAGCCCTTGACTAACAGTTTGGACCCTTTAGCTGACTGGTTTGTGTGCTTTCCTATGGTCTTGGCAAGCTGGGTTCAATTCTTGACTGTGCCTGAATATGCTACAACATGATGCCCGAAACAACATGGCATCTTATTAGACTTAAAGTTGAATTAATGAATGTAGAGACAAAAGTTGTCTTAGGGAAGTTAGGTGAGGTTCTGAGAATGCAAGAATTAAATGCGCATTCACATGTGTGTGTGTTTGCGTGTGTGTGTCTGACAGGAAGAGAGTGAGCATCCGGGTCATCAGAGCTTCATAGCGTGCAGCGTGTGGCAGCAGACAGCGGGAGATTCTGCACACATGTGGACTTCACATCAGCGCCTGCATAAGGATGAGCCGAGCAGACAGCACAGCGGCCCACTCAAAACTTACTTAAGGTAATTAAAGTTGAGAAAGGTTACGGTTTGATGCTGAACTGAGGAGAAGGGCCTTTCTTCTGGGCATGGGCCATGAAGGGCCACCTCGTCAATGCAACTAAATGCTGGAGCATAGAAGCTTTTTGGTAAGCGGACAGGACACAGGAAGGAATTAGACAGAATAAGATGAGGCAAATCAAGTCAGAGATAGTGGTGATTCAATCAGAAAACCAACCTTTGGTGTTTCTCAGACTACATTGTGAGAGAGACTGTATTCACAACAAATGTGTCCTAAAAGGGAGATATGAAGCCAACATGGTCGACTGAGAAAGTACACAAGGAGGCTTGATACTGAAAATAGCTCACTGTCAACATCAATAAGTTCTGATGGAGCTGAAAATGAGGGTAGAAGGAGTTCAGGGGAAACCAGATGTGTAGGTTTGTATGTGGCAGTTAAATGAGTGAACTAGCTTTTTAGTTATTCACAATGCTAGGGTGTTGCTATTTGTTTGCTGAGGTGTTCTTAGAGGTTTTTAATGTGTTGCTGAATTGTTGCTAGGGTATTCTGGGTGGTTACTTGGTTTTTGCTTATCAGTCAAAAGAGTCTACTCCCAAGTTTTGGTCCATAGATATTGCTCTGGTTGCTCCTTCAAAGTTTCTGCAGAGTGTTAAATAACCCCCCCCCCCCCCAAATAAAGGTTATATAAATAAATTTTCAATGATTTATATGCTTCATAAGTGTCTTTTTTTAATTTACATCCTATATTAATAATTGTGCCTTGGTCCATAACGGTGACCAAGACTTGGCTCCGTTACAATGCTCTACATGTGAAAATAAGCTAAATTGCCTACATATTCACCATATGAAGGGTTTTGTTTACCCTATATGAAGTTGGAGACATGACATATGTTCTGACAAGGCACATTTTCATATAGGCACATTTCTCTTTGCATGCCCTTGCTTCCATTTAAAGCACTTATCTAATCGAAGTAACAAAAAATGCATGACTATTGTCAACGAGGACAGATTTAGACACAGCAAATCCTCACAAGGTGTCAGTGATTCTTTATATGTCACCTCCAGGGGCCATGGTTGTACTCCAGAACCCTCCAATGTCCATGGAGGAATAACTATCAATGTTGATTTTGCAAATAGTTCTAAAGGCAGCTATCAGTGCCGATTAATGGGTTTTGTGACATCTAGTCTTACTCATTCTCAAGTTACAATATACCAAAGTTTAACACAGTACTTAGGGTTGAAAGTATGAGCAAAGTTAATGGTGATACACCACTTATAATCAGTGACTAACAATCTAATTAGCATGACAAAATCTACTAACTATTGCTACTAGTAAAACATCCTCATCTGTTAGTAACACGACAACGTGACATGTCACCAAGTGGGCCTTTCCCTTCACATTTTATAAAAAGTCTTGTCTTGTGGCACTGTAAGAGGGTGTTTCGAAGTTGAGCACATGTCCTTGGCTTTGTGGTCATCAGTAATTGATCCAACCAACGTGCGGCTCCAAGCTTTTTGTTGAAGTGTCACTTGCACACTCCGCACTCTCATGAGAGTGAGGCACATACGCTGTGGATGATAGTCCTCTTTGTCTTCCATCCCAAAGCCTGCATCCATCTCAATGGCCTTTGAATGGGTCTCACCAGCTGTCATGCAAAATTAGTGCATTTCATTACAAATTAATTTATCTGATCCTGATGCTATTAATTCTGGTTTCCCCCCTTCTTTTCTCATCCAACCCCTCCCTAATCATAATAATTTAACGCTCCATTCAACAATCTATAGGTAACCAAAAACAAATAAACAGTTGGTGCTCTAGATCATTTGTAGGAGGACAGATAAATTATAATAGAAACATTAATATCATGCATTTTTAAATCAGGGTTTAATGCAGCTAGATAAGTATGTCTAAGCATCCAAGATGTAAAAGGATACACTTGATTACATGTCATTATATGACAAGTGGAAATTTGATTACAGAAGAAATTATATATTTAACAGCCGTAGAAAGACCCCATCCGGATTCTGCTTTCAAAACAAACAAAAAAAACAATTCAATAACATTTTCATCTTTTAATCAAGCCTTCCGATTGTTTGCTTGGCTGGCTCTATCAATGAAAGTAAAGCTTTCAACAAGAACTTTCTAATACATCACAATTGTTGACTTGATTATTTTCCATCAGCAACATACAGTAAGGCCAACAATTCTCTTCATTTGGCAGTAGATTACTGACTGGTTCGATCAATCAAAATCTGAAGTCTGTACATGGCGGTTACATCAGCAGGCCATTTCTTTAAATGATCTTTGATTTTCATGTGTACCGGGCCAAGGAAGTTTGGTCTGCCATTTACGCCTACGTACGTCTGTTTCTAGAGGGTCTTATTTAAAGAGTACTTCAACATCTCAGGAGCGAAAAAGGGCAACCTGAAGTGGACATAAATGCAAATCACACTGCTCAAGAGCTAAGACTCCTCTCAACTCTCTCAGCACTCTTTAGTCTGTGCCAATTCCTAGGTATAAAGGTAAGAAGCCTGTAAATGATAAAATCTGGTCAATAGTGCCTCGTTAATCAAATATAACTTTAAAATTGTCCTTAAAACTGTATTAGCATCAACATATAAATACAAAAATCAATCTAATACAAACAGAGTACTTTTGAACAACCATGCCACAATCTTGGCCTTTACAATTTCGCAATTTTCCTCTATTAATGCAGTCCAGATTAAACACTCTTGTGGTTCACTAGGGCCCTCATCAATTTAAAGCTGCTAATCTCTGGTTCCCAACTGCAGCAAATCCTATTAAAATCACCTTCAGTTTAATATACATTGTTACAAATTGCAAAACATGCAGCTTTCGCTGTACACTGTTAATTGAGGTTAGTGCTTCCGTGTTAAAATGTGACTGCAAGCGTGTTGAATAAGTCGTGTGAATTGCTGAATGTCTGTCAGGAGGGCCTATCTCCGAGTATAGCAGTATGGATCTCTGTCGAGATCTCCCTTGGGTGCTTTCTTGGGTCCCTAACAAGGGCAGGGAAGAAGGAAAACTTGCCAGCCTTTCAGTGCAAACGTGTTAGCCTCCAAGGATTTGACTGATTGGGTAATATTCCGGCATGTTCGTGTGTAAGCAACATTTTAAAATCTAATTTGATGGAATATAACCCCCTTTAATTCTCCTTCCAGCCATCAGTCCTTTTCACAAAACTTTCATCTTTAAGGCCTCTTGTCACTGCTTAAGAGTCACCGGCATTGATGGCGTTGGCAGACGTCAGCTTTAGCAAAGCCACTTACCGCCCCCGGTGGATGTGATGATGCTTAAATTGCCTGCACCTCTGCCATAGCATCAATTCTAGAGCATGTCCTTGACAGGGCTGCTCTGTCAGTCATTGGGTAAAAACATTCCAAGAACTACTGTCACACTAAAGACACAATATACTTCAGTTCATTGCCCATTTCAACCTTAGCAGCAGCCATAGACTTGGTTGTGCTGATATAGGCCATCAAAAAAATTATTTATATACAAGTGGCAATCATATATATTAAATACAGACACAAGCGGCAATCATCGGGGTCAAAGCACATGTGAAGAGAATATGAACAGCATAGGGAAATTTGTCAGAATAGATCCAGTGAATGCTGTGGAAAATGTTGTGTTGAATCTAATTTAAACTGTATGATCTCAGCTAAATAGTTATAGTGCCCCCTAGCATCAGAAATTGATTAAATTTGGCATGTGACATCAGACCCTTTTTTTTTTTGTCCATGTTTATGAAGTTTTGCTGAGTTTGAATATTGCACTCACATGATACAGGCCAAAAAGACATTATGGGCCACACCCCAAAACATATCTTATATCTTCAGAATGATGATTTAAACAAATCAAAGTAGTAGAGGCATTTTCTTGTGGAAATGGAAATCCACATGACCATATGAATTTGAGGCACTGAAGTATTCAGAGGAAATATTATTATTTTTAATTCAAGCCCTTTCTGTTCTGGAGCTATTAACAAAAATATGAATACGATTACATTATTAGTGCTATTTTGTATACATTTTGTAAAAACAATTTAACTTTCTGTATACCATCAGACATTCACAATTTAATGTCATATTTTAAGGATGTTTGCACCAAAGAAGATGCATTTCAGGCTTTAACTTCCTTGATAAAATGTTTCAGAGTTACGTTTTTCCTTATAGTCCCCCCTATTGTCAGAATTTGACTAAATTTGGTATGCATCCTTAAAATGCATACATTTCAAAGTTGACCAAGTTTCGTTAATTTTGGACTTGGTGTATAATAATAATAATAATAATAATAATAACAATAATAATAATAATTAGAAGAAGAAGAAGAAGAAGAAGAAGAATAAGATGTAGAAGAAGAAGAAGATGAAAAAGAAGATGTAGAAGAAGAAGAAGAAAACCAGTATAAATACAAAAGGTTTCCAGCACCTTTGGTGCTTGGACCCATAATGATATGATTAAACATCATTGACATCAGTTGTGCCATATTTCATTTGAGAGCTACAGCAAAGACTTTTATAGAAGATTTTCATAGAACTACAACTTAAGTCTTTTCGACCACACTAAGCAAAAGCTTCAGAAGACTTGAAATATAGTGCAGAAGTCATATGGACTAATTTATTGATGCTTTATTTGTCATTTTGGAGCTTGATATTCCCAGTCCCCCATTACTTTCATTATATGGAAAAGAGTGATCAGAGTATTCTTCAAAACTTCAACTTTTATGATCCAGACAAGGAAGTTTGTCATACAAGAATGGGGCAACACAACATTTTTTTTTTTTTATCGTTTGGGTGAACTATTTATAAAGCCTGAGTCCAAAATTCAGAAAATTCCATTCTGTGCCAGAATATGATACTCATATTACATTCATATTCCTATAACACCACACATCTAAACTGTATATACCATATTGAAGAGAAGAACTGGGCCTTTCACATGATATATTATATGTATGATTATTTAAGGCTAATCATCCTTTATCAATAAGATTTCACACAGCAATTTTTTTCAAATCTTCTCCGGCCACCATACTTCATCAGACAACTGCATTTTCAACCATTCTAATTACAAGCTAGAGGAAAACTTAGAGTATATGAAATATACATAATGTTATGGGCAATGTAGAATAGCAGACAGATTAGAAATATAATCTATTGTTTAAAAGTTATGACCATTCTAGTGATTAGTGGGAAAACTGTATAAAACAAACATTTAGAATGTTAAGATACATTTCACATGACCACTCCTCAAATACTCCTTTTGAGCACCTGTAATAATAAATTGAGATTGCATCTGAAATTGATGAACACAAACACTGAAATGTACATTGTGTTCAATAAAACACACACTTTATTTAATGTTAACATTAGAATTACACGTGAAATACACAGCAAAACATACAAAATCAAACTTTCGAAATAACTACAGTAAATACATTTTTTAATAAAGAGTGCAGGAACAGAATATATATCAATTCATAAATACTCAACAACTGCAATACCTGTGGAGAGAAGCGAGGGAGAAAAGAAGGGATGGGGAGGACAACATCACCAGTAAACACAGCCCAGCCTAGGCCTTCATGAAACTGGTCACACTCAGCTTAGTGCCAAGACTGAAAACAGTTCCTATCGCAAACCAAGCAAAGACTTTTGCCATTACATTCCGGCACACAACAAGCTACTTTAGTTTTATTTTTAGTCCTACTTTTCCGAAAGCATAACCAACATCTCTTTGAGGACTCTTCAAATTCAGGGACATGGACTGTGAAGGATAATCCACAAACAAAGCCATCAAATGAACACAACATCACATTCCACAGATCAGAGGAATCCCCCACCGAGCAATTAGAGAGTCATAAAAACGAATCCATGGTGCCTAAATTGCTGAAGGAGACCGGCTCTCCCATGCCTGCTTAATCTCAAAATAGGGTTTGTAATGACAGAGCTGACCAATAAAGAAGATCCTTCTTCCACAAACGTAAACCCTCAGCATATACTTCTGAACTTCCACACAGAGCTAAAGCAGGTTTTCTTTGAAAGGTTTCCTTGTGAATTCCTCATGAGATCCTCATCCCATTTATTGTGATTTAACCCTATAAAATATAAACCATACCTAGCCTTGCTAGATAATTCTGAAAATGAATCTATGACCTGTGTCATCACTTGTATAACTGACAAATTTATGATTATAGCCGATGTACCTTTTAAAATATGTGTAGTTATTGGTAATCACTTATAACAGGTTTCTAATAACATGTAATGTATTATCCATGTTGTAAAACCAATTAATTAACCAGTATGTTTTGTAACCAGGGATTTTCACATTTTGTTACATACACGTATAATATTCATGAAAGAATGTCATATTTAGTATGTAAATGCTTGCTTCTTACATTGAGAAAGTTGATGACAATGAATGCCATCAATATGACATGACACAATATGTCTCTTGTACTGTTGTAAGAATCCTCCACAAAAGGATCGTACATCAACTTTGGGCAATGGACAGACCAGTCGACCATGTGACTCTGAAAAGCCACTTCTGATTGGCTCAGATGTGCGGACAATTTCAATTCAACACTTTCCTACCCGAGGAAGAACTTCCTCTTCTGCTGAACTTCTCACTTGCAACACACTCTAGGAACCATCACGTGGTCTCCTCTCTTCGGTTATCTTGCTGCTTCCAAATCCTCCATGCCATGTAGAGTCAAAGGAAAACTCGGAACACCAAAAGTCCAGAGGAACCCTCTCACTCTCTGCTCTACGGTTCACACAACCACCGCGAATCGTGAGTCCTCCTTTCAAGACGGCCTCGCTTCATCCAGACAATAACTATCTGTGATCATAACAGAGTCCAAGACATCGATGGAATGAACTTCCTACAAATGCCAAATAACCAAGCAACACAAGGAAATGCATCACAAGGAAACACAATGAAAGGAAACGCAAAGACTCAAGTACATCTCGAGGCTTTTTCTCAAAGTACTGGTCTATTAGTTGAATACTTTGGGTAATCTGATTGCAAATCGATTTAGACTCAAAGAAGGATAAATGGTTCTTAAGACATTGTCAACAGACTCCATAAAGTTCATTTTCACTGTATTGATAATTTACTTCACATTTTGTCAATTTACTCACCAACCTGTTTCATGTTTTATGTGTTTATAGTTATGTTTAGAATAGCAATAAAGTTTGTCTGTATTCAAAGATAATTTGACTGTGGTATAATTTGATAAATAATCTCATCCCTGTTTTTAAAAGATTTAGCTTCAAAACTGTACCTAAATATGTGTAATATTATTTTCAATTTGCCATGAGAATAATATTACTCCAATAAGTGAATTAATCATAATTCTCTTACTAAAGCTAATTCCTTACAATAGAAATTGTGAGCGGATACAACAAGATGTTGTATTAATATTTCAATGGTTGAGAATTTTATTCAGACAAATATTCTAGTTATTTGTCATTTATCTCATATATAATGATTGTTGAACGCGACTAATTCCATTATAAATTTCCTTACATAATAATGTAGAATAAGGACAGTTCCTCTTCTGTCACTCACTAGACATTGTGTCGAATATAGTGACACAAGGGGTCTCTCTCTCTCTCGACTGGAGGTACTGTGGCTCTTTTATGCCGCTCTCCCCGTACTCACTGAAATTAGTGACAGGTGTTAGACATAATTTAGCTCAGGTGCAAGCGCCCTTAACGCTTTCCCCCCTCGGACGGGCGCTTGACCACGCCCCCGCTGCCACATATAGTTATGTAATATTCACTGTAATTCTAAAAATAAGGATAATTATAAATCAATAGTAATTCTTAGTAATATTTAAGCTATATCTCACATCTGTGATGTTCTGTTATGCAGCACTTTATTTAAACTAAAAATTAACTTAAATGTTGTATTTTAGATTGTGCTGCGAGGTTCTGTATAAAAGCATGTCATTTGATAAAAAATAATACTATAATGTTGAAAATTATTTGTTATACTTTCATCTGATTTAAGTTTCATTAATTAATTTATTAAACACCATCTTGATGATAAAATTGTAATACATTTTTACTTGGGACTCTGAAAAACGTGTAAGAGAAAAACAACTGTATCAGACACAGGAACGGCGAGTACCCAAAAGAAAGTATCGGTACTCGTACTCATTCTCCAGATTTTTTTAAAAAAGGTATCAGGATAAGTATGAAGTATGAAAAACATGCAGTTGACAAATGTCATCCTGCAATGCCTAAAACACTTGTTTTAATGTACATTTCTGGCAGTTACATCTAATATACTGTACTATATATATATATATATATTATTGGGAGAGAATATTTGCACATGTGTATATAGAAACCAAAAGCATCTTCTTTGCACTAAGTAGTGGCTGATACTATATTTACCCTTGTTGGCAAGTAACTCAATTTATTTACTCACCGAAGCCAATTTTTACTTGCATTTGGCCCTTGATAAATGTTAATTCTGGGCCGTAATTAAGAAATTTTCTGAAACCATCATTTAATTGGTAGAACGCTTTGATGAACAGTTAGCAGCTAAACTCCTTCCACGAGACCATGGGTCTTGCAAAATCACGGGCTCATAAAAGCTGTAAAAATTTAATGACCACTTCACACAACATCAAACAAGTTCACTCTACTTCACTTTGATGGCCCCTGACAATCATTTGATGGCAATTTCAAGCAAAGTACTAGGTATTTTTACGTAAATAAGTATGGATCCAAAGATTATATGCTTTCCATAACAGCCCCACCCCCACCATCTTACTCCCAGGACACAGTTTTATTAAGGTAGAATTACACACCCCATCTCATATGCGAGACCCAATCCACTTTCCACTGCCATTCACTGACTGCCTGGCACTATCAAAATTAGATAATTTTTGACAACTGTACATGTGAATGGTAAATCATGGTGGATTTATAGACCAGTGAGCCTTCATAATTGAACAATAATCAGATTAGTAGATTATCTGCACTGTATTCTTGTGATGTGCGAATAACGTTACCGAAACATTATGTTAAGAAGCAGGTTTCAGACATGGGTATTATGAAAAGAAGATTTAGACACCCGCCCTTGGCCTCTCTGGAAGGCAAGTGCTTTGTTAACCTATACAAGCATTTGCCTTTTTATTTCCTATGATTTGCAATTCATCGGTTTCTAGAAAGGAATCTTATGACAGTGGATTTCTCTTTCAAATGAGCATGCGTTGACATAAACAGCACAGTGGTTAACCATCTGTTTTAAAGATAAACCGATGATCAAAGGGCATAACAAAATGTGTAAGGGCTCTCCCCCTACTGTCTCTTGCTACCCTTTTTCCTTTTTTTCCTTTTTTTTTTTTGAAGGGGAGTTTAAAGAATGCAGAGCAGTTTCCAGGGGATACGAATGAAAAGCTCTCGGAAATGCGGGGAGGAATTGAGCTGAAGGGGCTGGTTCTGAGAGAAATTCCCCCATAGTGCTTGGAGCCATGCTAAGATCACCAGGGTTCTTCTGATCACAAAAAGGAAGGAAGAGGCAGAGGAATTACCTGTCAGAATGTTTCAGGAGACATGTTTAATGAATTTTGTTTATTAAAAATGAAAGCAAGAGAGGGAGACAGAGAGGCAGCGAACAGCAAAATCCTGATGCCTCCATCTGACCTCTAACCTTAAAAACCCCTCTTTATGACTCTTTATGAAAACTGTTGTTTAATTGGAAATTAATGTAAAAATACTACAGTAAAAACCTGTTGATATAACTAAGTGTAAAATGAATTTATATTAAAGAAAAAAACATGTACTGTACTGAAAAACTTGAAAAAAACTTTACTGTTAAATGTTGTAAAACTAAGCCGTACACATAAAAATTATGTAATTTCCATTATTTACCAGGACAATACATGTACAGTTAATTTGTTAACTGTGAGTAAACAGTTCTTCATATTTAGTGTGTCAATAGGACATATAAATGTTAGACACCCAAACATTACTTTTGAGAAAAAAATTGAAAAATTAGAATAACAGGGAACCCTACAACAGATGTCATGGCCTGCACAAAGTATATAGTTATACACACACACAAACATTAATATATTGTAAAAAATATAGAAGTCTGGCAGTTACAGCTGATATGATGTATACAGTATATACGTATACACTAGTGGCCAAAAGTTTGGAATAATGTACAGATTTTGCTGTTTTGGAAGGAAATCAGTACTTTAATTCACCAAAGTGGCTGATCACAAAGTACAGCCAGGACATTACTGATGTAAAAAGAAACACCATCACTATTTGAAAAAAGAAATTTTTTATCAAATATAGACAGGCCACATTTCCAGCTGCCATCACTCCAACACCTTATCCTTGAGTAATCATGCTAAATTGCTAATTTGGTACTAGAAAATCACTTGCCATTATATCAAACACAGTTGAAAGCTATTTGGTTTGTTAAATTATGTTTAACATTGTCTTTGTGTTTGTTTTTGAGATGCCACATTATGCAATATACTGGCATGTCTTATGGTCAATATTAGGTCAAAAATGGCAAAAAAGAAAGATGAGTTTTCTCTAGAAACTCAATCAATCATTTTGTATGAAGATTTCATACAAAGTACACTACAGTCTTCTAAGACAAAGGACATCTGGCTCTAACAAATACAGAATGAGATGTGGATGGCCCAGATAAAACTAAGCAAGAGGATAAGTACATCAGAGTCTCTAGTTTGAGAAATAGACACCTCACATGTACTCAGTTTACAGCAAACATTGAATTCTACCCGCTCAACACCAGTTTCATGAACAAGAGTAAAGAGAAGACTCAGGGGTGCAGGCCTTATGGGAAGAATTGCAAAGAAAAAAGAACACTTTCGAAACAGAAAAACAAAAAAAAGTAAAGATTAGAGTGGGAAAAGAAACAAAGACATTGGACAACAGATGATTGGAAAAGAGTGTTATGGACCTTAAACCCATTGAGCATTTGTGGGATCAGCTAGATCCGTGATGAGTCCTCCAGTGAAGAGTTGTTTGTGCAGAGAGAACAAGCGCACAGCAAACTGGAAGGTAACTACACTCCAGATACATGGGCAGAGACAGGCAACGGATATAGATATATGAGACAGGACCAACTATGGCAGAGAGAGCAAGGGGAGTTATTTGAACACACAACAATCTAGTAAAGATCATGCCACAATATAGGGGTTAAGTACGTAGTCAATCAGTGGAGAAACATGTCCAGGATGTCCTGAGCCGTGACCCAACATCTCTCCTCAGATCCATAACCTTCCCAGTCAACCAGGTACTTGAACCCTCTGCCCCTCCTCCTGACATTGATCAACCTGTAAACACCCTCTACTAGATGTGGGGGACACGAGACAGGTTTAGTGGGATGAAAATTAGAATGTAAAACCGGTTTGATCTTAGAAACATAGAAAACAGGGTGAATGCGTTTGAGGTAAGAATGTAATTTGAGACTAACCGCCACTGGACTAATCACCTTAGTGATAGGAAATGGTCTGATAAAATTGGGACCCAGCTTACATGAGGGGGTTCAGAGCGGAATGTCCTTGAAGGACAACCAGACCTTCTGACTACACATATGCTGGGGACTTTTTTTAGGACCAATTAACATGAGCTCCAGTCTATATTAGGGCTTCTTTGGAAGCTTTCCAGCGGCTCAAAAAAAAAAAAGCACATGGATGCATCTTGCCATCTGATAAAGAGCGCTGCGACAAGACCACTCCAATACCAACCTCGACGCAACCACCTCCACCACAAACTGTCATAAAGGGTTGGGAGTAATTAGAATGGGCACAGTAGAAAACTGATTAGTTCATTTAGAAAACGTGGCCTCGGCCTGTGGGGACTAACAATATTTGTGCGGGTGAGGTGAGGCGTGGTGAGTAGACTGTAATTACGTATAAAACTATGATAGAAATTAGCGAACCCCAGAAACCTCTGCAAGGCCTTGCAGGAATCTGGTGTTTTCCAATCAGAGATGGCTCTGACCGTGGCAGGATCTTTTTGCACTCCCCCGGACATAATGATGAACCCCAGGAATGGAACCAACTGTGCAGCACCTGCCTGACATGCTGAACATGGTCCTGGATATTCTGGAAGAAGATCAGAATATCATCTAGACAGAAACCATCTACCATGTCTCAAAGCATGTCATTCACGTGCCCCTGGAAGACGGCTTGGGCGTTGAATAATTTGAAAGGCATAACAAAATATTTTAAATTCCCCCTATGGGTGTTAAAAGCCATCTTCCACTCATCCCCTCCCTGATCCAGACAAGGTGATAAGCATTGCATAAGTCCAACTTCGTAAAGATGCACACTCCCTGCAAGAGGTCGAAAGCTAAAGACATCAGTGGCAAAGGATAATAATTCTTCACCGTGATGTTATTCAGCCCTTGATAAACTATGCAAGGTCTAAGTGAGCTGTACTTCTCCACGAAGAAGAACCCCACCCCTGCCAGAGAAGACAAAGGTCGTATGAGTTCGGCTGCCAGAGAATCATTGATGTACCCGTTCATGGTATCCCTCTCAGGAGCTGAGAATGAAAACAGTCATCCCCGAGGAGGACAAGTGCCAGGCAGCAAATCAATAGCACAGTCGTATGGGCGATGAAGAGGAAGAGACACGGTCCAGGACTAGCAGAACACCACATTCAAGTGATGATGTGCCATGGTACTCAAAAATTCATCCTGCAACGAAACACAAGACTGGACAGGGTAGACATAAGAGTTAAGCACAACAAACAGTATTAACTCTAAGCAAGAACAGTATTGGCTGACCGGTCTATGTGTGGGTTGTGCGTTACCCACCAAGGATGCCCCAAAACTACCGGCACTGTTGGAGATTGGATCAGGTAAATAGACAACTGGTCCGAATGATTGCCGGAGACGAAGGTGACTGGCTTGGTGGAATGGGTGATGACGGTCAGGAGCATGCTGCTGAGGGTATGGGCTGTGACGGGTTCATCCAACTGGACCATCAAAACTTGCTACTTGGAAGCCATGTCGGTGTCCATAAAGTTCCCTTCGGCTCTGAAATCTACCAATGTGGAAACAGCATGACTGTTTGATCCATAATGCAGCTGGGCTGGGAGAAGAGTGCGTAGTCCAGGGGTTTTGCCCAGGGGTGGTGTGCTCGCCAATAACCCCTGCCTACTGACGAGCAGAGAAGTGACCAGGATGGGCACAATGTAAACATGCCTACTTAAAATATCAGTGTTCCCATGGAAACACTGATGACACATGCCGGAAGTGCCTGAGACACATGAGGGAGAGAAAGAACAAAACAAACTGACAAATTCACTAGGACCATGACAAGAGGCTATTTTCAAAGTGCAAAAAGCGATATATGCTATTTATGATAACTGTAAATAGCAAACAAAAGCATCTTCTTTTCTATTCTTCTTTTATACTTTACGAATAAATAGTGTTAGATGCACAGATACATACATACATACATGCATGTATATATATATATATATATATATAATGTAAATGGATTGCTCATGATGTCATATTAGTGAAGCCACTACACTGCCATATTTCTATGCCCGAACATTCCAATGTATGTCCCTATTGACTTAATAGGAAATCATCTAATTTCAGCGAGTAAACATTAGTCATTCAATCACTGATTGTATATCTTAAATCTGCATGTGCATCCCTACAATGCAAACGTCCTACACATGTAATTATTAATTATTTAAAGTCTGGAATTTTTCCAGTTTCTTGAAAGCCAGAGTAAGTTATGTACTGAATATCTACTATATCAAACAGTATCCACCTCCAACGAACAGATCAGCTTGTAAAGGAGGTTGGATGGTGTTTCAAAGAGGAAAAAGAGATATAACTCACTTGAGGAGACACACAAGACAAACAGGAGTTAGCATTTCATGTTGTATTTAATGAAATGTCCAAAAAAGAACGCTACCCCCACATACATGAAGATGAGTGGGGAAGCGCATATCAACTAACACAAAATAACAGGAAATAAGAAGAAATATAAGTGGAGAGCAGCTAACTCCTCACATCCTCCATCTTACACATCCTTCTCTCTACGCTCTCTCTGTGCTCACTCCCTGTGCTCTCACATGCACACTTGTATCTCTCCCCATAATTTCCATATTTCGTGTAAGCGACCATTACAAGCTGAATGAAAACAAGTTCACTGAAACTGAGTAAGATACAAACAGACATTTTCTGACTTATTTATTGTGATAATCGAAGTGTTTGTTCAGAGTTACTTGTTTTATGTTTTTATCAAAAAGTGCCTCACTTGAATAAGAGCGTGTGCTCTCTCTCTACCTCTATCACACACACAGCGGGCGCTAAGATTGAGGGAGACATGCATATCACAGTTGGTTAAAATTAAACTTATATGGGTTCAACTGGATGACAATGAATTCAACTGACTACAGAGATTACAGACTACAGTTAATCAAACCAAATCACAGCAAGGAAAATAAAAGACTGGGGAAACCAGGGAAAAAAGGGGGAAATCGCACCCGGCTCCGTCCATACAAGAAAAACACATCCACAGTGTCTTCACATGACATTAAAGCAACACTGGGGATGCAGTTTATCTTTAATTTCACTGTTTCCACCAGGCTATTGGAGTGCAAATAGCCGTGCTGTGTTGCAGGTGCTATTTACACCTAGTGCAAATATAGATATTTTTTTACCTCTCCATTATTACAGTATATTTACTATAAATCTACTCTAATAAACTCTAGAAACTAATACATTTTGGGAAAAATAAATGGATGGGATGGGTGGTACATCCCCCACCACTTTCTGCCTTGGGCAATTTTGTCCCTTAGGCCTGGGTATATACTGTGTGACACTAGAAATATGTCAACCAGTATTTTGCTCTACCATTTATATCACAGTACATTTGATCATATTATTCTTTAAGTAAATTAAGATTGAATTCTGTAGAGCATTTTTTTGAGAAGAGAGCCACAAGATAGGTAAATGTCTAAATGTGTTTAACTCTCACTCGAGTGCTCTTAAATCCTCTTATGATCCTTCTACTAAAATTCTCTAAAGGCTTGGTAAAATTAATAGAAAATTAGCTTTTTTCCAAAAAATTTGTGTGCTCTGGGTAGACATCATTACTAAATGAAATGGCTTCATGTCTGGTCAGCTGAATCAGTTGAATTGAATTATTTTTTTTTCTTTCCTTCTCTTCTATATATACAGATTAACAGTCTCAATGCAACACATGTTAAGTTGTCCTATGCCTTTGTAATAGCAAGCATGCATTCATTCCTTTAGAGGATTTAGTGAATTTTAAGTATTAGAGCTGCTAACCAAGACAAGCATCACAATTACTACTGCTCATGCTGAAATTTGTGCTTCTGAATTATGCCTCAAACTATGCAGCTTGTTGAGGTGGGATGTGCTGTTGTTTTTAGAAGTGATAACATTTTTGCCAGGAAGACAATAAAAGAGCCAAATGACCTACATTGAAGAAGCAGCCTGATCTCATAGTGAAAATAGAAAGAGTAGGTCGACTTTTCTTTAGCAAAAATCAGTGTATGCTTACTGAAATTTAAAACTCAGCCCCCAGTGGCCAAAGTGGTAAGACTTTGACTTTGTTTATGTCCCGAAGAGGTTGCCAAAGGCTAGTTTTGAAGCTCTTTCCTTTTAGTTTTACAGGATGTAATACAGTGAAGAGGAATGCATATTTATGGACTCTACCCCCAAACCAAACCCCAAACCTAACCATCAGTGGAGTAAATGTAATGTTAGGGGGGGAAATGCAACCTCAATCACACTCTTCTCAGATTAAGAGAATGCGATTCTTCCAGGTTTCAATGTGAATTTTGGTCAAGCCACGTGGGAAGGTAAACACACTGAAACCAATGCAAAAAATGTCTGGTGAGAAATGTCACATGTCAGTGGTTTCTAGGGTAATGGAACCTTTGGAAACAGCATGCCAAATTCCTGTGTAATCATGCTGGAAGATGGGACCAGGGGGTGCATTACAGAAAGATCCTAACTTCAGAATCCTAACTTATCTGTTTGGTAACCATGGCAATATCAATTAGGATCTCATTTAGGACAGAAGCTATTACAGAATAAAATTTCCTAAATGCTTTATCGAGTCTTAACTGCAGATATGAACAGAGCATTACAGAAGCATCCTAGCTTGCCAAAAATCTTAAATAAGTGTCATAACTTTAGGACAACCACACTGGTGTCCTAACTGAAAACGTATTTGAAAGTCAGGAGTTAAAGTCACATTACAACACTATGAAACATAATTGCACTGGCCGATAATAGCGCTACATTTTTTTAGCGATACAAAATGAAGAAAAGCGATGTTTGATGTTGGAAACACTTTAAGAAGGCCCAGATGATGTGCTGCGCTTTGATGACAAAACATTTGAAATAATTGCAGACAACCACGAAAACTTTTATTTCTACAGCCTTGAAATTAAAAGCTCGTCAATTTTGTTACTCCGTTTATTTTTGTCACTCTTTCTCGATTGTAGAATACTTTAACTGGTGTTTTTTAAATTTATGGGAGACATAACAAACAGGATGTTCAACTCCATCCTCATCCTCCTTTAACAGCACCGCACCTGCACCAAAAGCATTTGCATCTACCTCAATCTTGAATGGTACACCAAAATTAGTAGAAGCAAAAAACAGGGGCAGTACACAGTAAAGCTTTCACATTAACAAATGCCTGCTGGCACTCAGGACTCCACACAAATCGTTTAGGCTCAGTAGATTGGTATGTGGGGTGACAACAGTTGAGAAGATCTTACATTAAACATCATTCCGAGAAACCTACAGAGCTCTTTTTTTGTAGTAGGAGCTGGAAAGGCAGTAATCTGTAACTTTTTGCTCAACAGGTTGTACCTGCCCTTGCCCTACATTTTTTCCCAAATAGGTTACCGTGGCCATCCCAAACTCACACTTTGCAAGGTTCAAAGTCAGAGTAGCTCCTTCAAGTAGAGTAAATACTTCCCTAAGAGTTTTAATGTGATGTAACTAATGATCTAATGTTTAATTCACAGCAGCCGTTTGTGTCGTTGGTTGCTTGGTTACAGACATGAGAGTTCATTATCGAACTCGATGCAGTGGTGTAGGATTTCCTAAATAGAGATAGGATACAATTGTGTAAGATAAGATAAGAATCCTAAATCAAGATAGGAAGTTTTCTGTAATATGCCTTATCTTGGGACCAGTATATCATACAGACTTGACAATGCCCTAGCAACCACCCAAAAAACCCTAGCAACCCCCTACTAACTACTTAGAAAACCATAACAACTGCATAGCAGTGTCCTGGTGCCGGTTGCACTAGCTATATGTAAGTTACAACTTAGCATAGTTATGGTTTTAAATGGGCACAACGTCACAATTTACGTACTACTAAATATTTGTAATATTACTACTAAGGCGTTGCGCCATTAAACTTGGGTAGAACGTAACCCTACGTATAACCTACATATTTATGGTAGACTCTGACCATGAGTAATAGTTGGAATAAAAAAGCAGACTGATATTTTATGACCTCAATGAGCTCATGTTTTGCGTGTCAGGCATCAATACTTTTGACATACATTATGATGTTGACATTTACACTCGTTTACATTTACAAGAGAGAGAGAAAAAACATTAAACTGAAGAGCTGCTTCCAATCTAATGTGCAGTTTTCAGGGTGTGTCGCCCGGTGTCAAGTTTCAGCACATTCAAAATATATAGGATATTAAAATGAATAAATGTCTATTTTTCCAGCCTGTTTTATAAGTATTTATTTATCACCACTTATTTTATTTTTTAGATACAATTCCTATGTATTGTTAGTTACACAGGGCGGATATACTATTTATCAAATCTACTTTTATTATGTATCATATTTTGTTACTACTTTTATTATGTATCACATTTATTACAGCGGACAGTTACGTGAGTAAACAAGGAAAGAACATCAACATTAACAAGATAAAACTGAAATTCATGGCTTTTTAACACTTCTGTTTAAAAATTCAAAGACTGATTATTGGATCAATACAGGTAAATGTCATATTATGTGACTACGCATCACTTTACGGAGAGCTTACGACTTACTAGTTAAGTCTTAACTTAAGAACAGGTGGTTCAACCAAATGGATCACTGACTTAGTTTCAAACTAACTAGTAGTTACTTATCCCTTAGTTTGAACATTATGTCGCAACTTATGTGAGACCTTATGTACAGCTGGTGCAGCCCTACACAGGCAACCACTCACTTTAACAACTGTATAGCAACACCCTATAATCCCACTAAATGTTTATGGGCTGGCCCCATTTACTTACATTGTAAATGGCTTACTGTAACCATTTTATTAAATAAACAAATTTAATCATTTTAAAATACATTTTGGTTATATTCAGTTAATTTATGCCACAAATGCCGTCGATTGAGCTTAACTTGTTTTGAACCTGGATTATTCCTTTAATATATATATATATTATATGTTGGTGGTGGCGTAGTGGCTAGAGCACAGGGCTGCTAATCAGAAGGTTGCTGGTTCAAACCCCATGGCCACCACCATTGTGATCGAGTAAGGCACTTAACTCCAGGTTGCTCCGGGGGGATTGTCCCTGTAATAAGGGCTCTGTAAGTTGCTTTGGATAAAAGTGTCTGCCAAATGCATAAATGCAAATTTAGTGAGATGCTCCATTATGGAGAGATGCTCCATTTCCCAGAAGTCCTTGCACTGCATTTAACCACCAAACTAGACCTTCTACACACCTTTATATGACATAAATACCACTGACATCCTGGAAGAGTGAAAAATGAGCCTTTAATGGGCCCTTCCCCACCGCCCCTGTGTTAATGCAACACGTGGCAATGGCTTGAGCACATTTGGCCATCCATTTTTCACCTCTCGTTTTCTTTTGTGGCCTGATGAAATGGTGGTGCCATTATTGTTTGAGCAGTGAATTTGGTGAACCATTCAAACGCCATTCCCTCATGAGTCAATAATTGTGTGAGATGGTTTGAGAGAATTCTCTTCCCTGATGCTCTGGGAACATTCAGCATGTGAATTGCTCCTGATGAAGGCCGGATCCATTCAAATCTGTGTGAAAATGAACGCAAATTGGCCTTTTCTTCTGCAAACCAACTCAAATTATATAACCTAAACAAAAGTACAAGACATTTCTCATCATTAGGTCAGATGGTGCGAAAATAAGAGCGCTAGGAAAAAATGTCAGAAACTGGAAATAATTGGCAGCTTGTGACACGCTCATTATTGGTATGCTGATAATTCTATGCCCGCTGCTCTCATTAAAACTGACAAGTCACGCAGCGAGTATAAATCGGAATGCTGCAACAACAGTGCAAGCATTAGGATCAGTGACTGCTTTAACTCCCAGTGACAAGGAAAGCCTGGCCAACAACTCCTTTCCAGTCAGTAGGGAAGCTTCAGCCTCACTGCGTACCAACGATCTAAACTGACAGCTCACTCAAATAGGAGAAAGAAGAGCCGGCAGTCCGGCGAGGGGCTGTGGGGGCCAGGAGGGGTCCATACTATAATTTTGGCCCTCCTTACATTGGCAAATAAGGTTATGGACCCTACCGAAGGATGCCACTGTGACAACCTTGAGAGGAAAAATACAAATATTTATGCCATATGTTGTTTTCTCAATCTGCTTCTTAACAAATATCAATGTAGACAGTGGAAAACAAGCCAGAAACAGCTTGCGAACATCACAGCTTCCTAAGAACCATCAGCCCTGCCTGCCAAAGTCACGGAAGAGAGACATTACAGGTTTATCGAAGTGATAAATGTCCAAGAAGAAAGGACTTAAATTAATCATCTTTGGAGGTGACATGGACTGGAAAGCATCGAGGATTGTAAATTCAAATGCATACTTCAAAAACAAATCCAATTACTATTAAACGTCTCCCAAAAAAAGCATGTCATAACACTTGAGTCACCGTTGTTTCATTTGCCACTTCTGGATTTTTCAAGTCACTATGAGCCACCTCCCCGTGTCAGGCTGGGTGTTTCTTTTGTGTGTTTGTTTTCCAAGAGATGATAAACCGAGGGCTCGTCTCTTCTCTCGCCATCACTCACAGTAAATCCTGATGGATCGGAGTCAGTGTGGTGCCAGGGCTGGCATGCTGGGCACGTGGACCGAGGTGATGGATGGCTGGTGGAGCGCCAGTGGAGAGCAATCTCTCTGCCCATATGGGCCGGTGGCGATGGCAGGAGGCGACAGGGCGATGGCACTTTGAGCGCCAGCCATGCTTTGGCCGGCCACCAGGCCCTGTCATCAACTTTGCTCGCTGAGCCGCTAAACCTCCACACCCACTAGAGAATGAGAACAACCAAATGCCAGCATCTACTAACAAGGATAATGTGTGCTGTTCTAAAGATATGAAATATAGCAACAAAGAGACATGGAAGATAGATAGATAGATAGATAGATAGATAGATAGATAGACAGACAGACAGACAGACAGACAGACAGACAGACACCATACATACAACACGTAGGCCAGGGGATCTTGTGTCAGTTGACGCTGCTACTCAGTTCTGGTAAAATGTGAAATAAAAATAGAGTAGCTCTGTTCTGCTAAGAGATTTATGATTCAGACTCAACTCAGGCAGAGATGATTCGTTAGTTACATCTGTGTTCAAAGAAAAATCTTAGAAGAATATTTCAGCTCTGTTGGTCCTCACAGTGCATGTGAATGGTGACCAGAGCTCATTAAGTCCAAAAGGAACAAAGTCAGTATAAAAGTAATCTGTAAGACTCCAGTGGTTAAAACAATGTCCTCTGAAGCAATATGATAACTGTGGGTGAGAAACAGATACATTTTTGTGTCCTTTTTCCCTATACATTTCCACCTTTGTCCAGCCCCAACCAGTAGGCTGCTGAATGTGAAAGTGAAAGTGTAGATTTGCAGTAAAAAGAGGACTTAAATATTGATCTGTTTCTGACCCACACTTGTAATATCGCTTCTTTGATTTAGCCATGGATTAGAGTCTTGTGGATTACTTTTATGCTGCCCTTATGTCCTTTTTTGGACCTTCTATTCAAGAAGAAGAGATTTTAATATGGACTGCGCATTTTTACGACAGACCATTTTTGAAACAAAGACCAAATGTTTTGTTAAATAATTTGAGACTTTTAAAGAGTGGATATAATCCTAAGTGCTGACATGAAATTGAATTTGCAACCCATTTTACTTCCTTAATGAAACACATTTAAGAGTGAAAAAGGATATTCGATTAAAAAAAATAAAAAATGACCATGAATGTATATTAAGGAAGAAGATAGGGTCAATTTTAAGTAATGTTGAATACAATTTTTAAGCCAGTAAAATATGCTGTTAAATGTTAACAATTAACAGTGTTGAGTGTAATCAGTAATTCATTAAAAAGTAATTAGTTACTGTACACTAATTACTAATTAAGTCAAACTGAAGTTTAACACATTACATTTTAAATTATTGTAATCAGATTACAGTTACTGATTTTCAATTTATTGAATTACTTTCAAGTACATAACTTGGTTTAGAAATATATACCTAAAGTAGTAGGAGCTATTACAGATTTATAATCCTATGACTTTAAATTAATTTCCCAAAACAGAAATGTCACCGACAGGCCAAATTTTCCTTGTTTCAACTCATTTTAAAACACAATAAAGAGAAGAGGAAGAATACAATGCTTATAAAGAAAAATGATAAATTACTATTCTCTTGAAAACTAGTGTTTGTGCTATGCATGGGCTTCCCTAGGGGCTGAGCTCAGCTGGAGAAAGGTGTGCTGTATTTACTAATAATATTCAGTGTGTCTGTCAACAACTAAGTACTGTAAATGAAAGTATAAACAAAATATTAAGTGTGCAGAGCATATTATACAGTAAACCACAAAGAGATTTAAGTGCAAAAAAGGGGAAATAAGGGAAAAAGCAATTAAAAGAATGAAAACAGATCCGACGACATCTGTCTGCTCTTATTAGAGCGTTTAGCAGCTCTGTACTTGAGGGACTGCCGGAGATTAAAGGGTTCAACTCATCAGGCCAAATTGAGTGTTCACCCTGAAATGAATGAGCACATTCAACAGCAAATTAGTTCACCTGGTATCAGCAGTGAGCATTCATTTGCTCTGGCTGACTGAACTGGCGTTACAATGCATTTCCTTAGTGTTGAACTAGACAAAACATTCGAAGGTCTAATCATGATACCTAGCGTAAGTCACGGTTATGCTTGTTAAAGGTATATTCCCAGTTCAATACACTTTAAGCTCAATCAACAGCATTTGTGGCATATTGTTGATTACCACAAACATTTATTTTAACTCATCCCTCATTTCTTTAAAACAAGCAAAAATATGAGTCATGTGACACCATGCAAGGTTCAGGCGTGTGAACGGCGAGCTCTGTGCACTTTGCTAGTTTTAATACTTTTTATGTCATAAACTGGTGAGATTCGATACACCCTGAACCTTAATTGTTCTAGGAAGACAATATGTCAAAGAAATCAAAATCCTCTGGCTCTGGTGACATTAAAAGACACTGACATGCTCAAACTGATGCCCCTGAGCAGGCCACAATCCCGGGAGCGGATTTTGAGAATAGATGCTAAGGATTGCCGTATAATATTTTCATGTCCCCAGCAAGCAATGTCCTTTATAAAGTCAATGGCCTGAGTAAGTTATTTTGTGGTACTCATGTTGCAGCCAAGTGAACCGATTCACTGAACATC
This sequence comes from Moxostoma hubbsi, assembly GCA_032164185.1. Lineage (NCBI taxonomy): Eukaryota > Metazoa > Chordata > Actinopteri > Cypriniformes > Catostomidae > Moxostoma > Moxostoma hubbsi. Next base: position 5,291,628 of record JAVLUX010000036.1, read on the forward strand.
CACTTGATCGTCCGAGGAAGCTGAACGCCTTTTTTGTTTCTTTTTGTGCTGGTTTCAACTAGTGGCTAGAGTTTGTCCGGAAGGAGTGCTGCTACACAAAACAGTGCTGTGGATGAATCTGCACATTCTTTCTGCTTATGCTTCCTATTGGTTGGAGTTTGATTTGTGGAGTATTTCTTGCAGGATATTGGAGTGATTGGGTCATTTGTTGCACTCGTGTAACAGTTGAATTGGTCGGCTCACTGAACAGCCTTTTTGTTTGTGTGTGTGTGTGTGTGTGTGTGTTAGTTCCGCTAGAGACTGGAGTTTGTTTTGTGGAGGAACACACCTTCAGGACAGTTATGTTGATGAATCTACATGTTCTTTGTGTTTATTCCGCCTATTGGCTGGAGATTGTTTTATAGATTATCTTCTGTTATGTAATTCTGTCTCACAAAATTTGTATTAACTTGAGCAATCTGATAGCAAAGTTGCCGTGGGGGCTCTCGTAGGCGTACATGAACTGTTTGAGTTTAGAGGGAATGACTTCGGTTGGTGCTGTCGTGCATCTTTCCCCACAGGAAGCTGAAAAATTTGGCATGGCTTGGGAGGCACTTAAGGTGGATCTTAGGGGTCAGATCAAAAAGTTTGTCTCATTCATCAAAAAATCTAAATAGTGAACTCGCGGAGTTGGAAGGGAATATTAAAAGTGCTGAGGCGGAGCTGAAGTGCAAAATGTCATCTGCTGGCCTCAGAGAATTGACCCCATTAAAATACAGATATAATACTATTTTGTCGCAGAACGTGGAGTTTTGGCTATTCAGGGCAAGACAGTCATACTTTGAGCTGGGTGACAAAGCAGGGAAGCTTTTGGCTAGATATATAAAGCAGTCTTTTTCTACCATTCCCTCAGTGAAATACTTACCTTGGCCATTGATATTAATAATGCTTTTAAAGTATTCTGTTTTGATTCTCAATAGTTCCACGTATTTGTCTACTGATGAAGATATTAGAAACTTTGTGGAACCATTAGAACTCCCTATAACCTTGGAGAAGCAATACAAGCAATATTTCAAGCAATTTTATAGCATTGCCAAGTCCTTCATTTGGAATGGTAAGTGTCTCAGATTATATTACAATAAAGTACATAGGTTGAATGATAAAGGTGGGCTAGGCCTACTCAAGATTTTGTTTTATTACTATGCATTCAGTCTCAGACATTTGGCTCGTTGGTCGCTTTCACCTGAGCGAGCCCCTCCCTGGTTTTGTATTGAACAGGATGTTCCCCATCTATACCTCACTTTGATATTGTGAAGCGAAACTAGGGGACTTCTTTGAAGGCCTTGGTTACCTCTGAACTTGGGAAAAGGCCAATGATAAATTGGCAGACAGATTTTGCATGTCCCTCCCCCGGACATACGGGTAAAAGGAGGGAATCGTGCATCTGTCCATTAAGATTTCTTCTTTGGAGCAGAGCGGTTGTGCGATTAGCGAGCTGAGATCACTTACTGTTCCACTCACCTCTGCAGCACTGACGCATATCAGAGGCTTTCTCCTTCTCTGCACGGCAGAGCAGCTTTACCCTGGGCACTTCGACAGCGCTGCTATAAGAGAATATTCTAAAAGAGTTTATTTTCTCTAAAAGAGCAAAAACACGGCTGGTGTCTTTTTAAAGATGCCCATGTCGATTTCTCTCCACTCCTGATGGTCACATGCGCTGCCTTGTGTGTCTGGGCCGCGATTACACTGAGGTGGCATTTGTGGATGGTTCGTGTTCTCACTGCGAGAACCTCACCATGGCAACATTGCGGTCGTGGCTTTCCTTCTTAAAAAGGAATGCCACTCCAGCCACCCCCCGCGTCCCTCCTTCCCACGGGATTGAGGACGACCCGGTTGGCGATGGACGCGATTTGGGGATGGCAGCGGTCTCGTTTTTGTCAGATAGATCCCCACGAACCACCAGCCCCAGGCATGCCAGTTGACTTCTGTTCAAGCTTGAGGTGAGAGCGTCTCGCCACACGGCCAGCCTGTGTACTCCCCCCGTGCTGGATGATGAGTTTGCCGCTTCATCGGAGAACGTTCCAGCGTCTGACGCAAAAGACTCAATTGGACTGCTGCATTCGTGTCGGCACGCCCAGTCTGAGGCTGACGCCCAGATGGCCGACATGCTTGCCCGGGCCGCTGTCAGCGTGGGGCTGGACTGGAACCCTCCGTCCTCCACACAGCCCTCACGGCTAGATAATTGGTTCCTCGGGTTTGGGTGCCGCTCATAGCCACGCCCCCCCGGTTCCATTCTTCCCGGAGGTGCATGATGAGCTGACGAGGTCATGGAGGGCACCTGTAGGGCCTTGCCCCACTGAAAATGGCAGCAGAGACAGCATGGCCCTTTGTTCTATGATCAAAAGTGAAACATTGAACTCGGTTTCCCAGAATGCTTCACAGCCGGACGGAAGTCCCGCCCATGGACTCGATCTCAAACGTCATTGGTCAAAAGCGGCCTATGACCGATGACGTCATCTTCTTAACAAAACTAGCGCTCAGATTTGATTTCACGCTCTCTCTGCTAAGGCTCTCTCTGCAAAAGCTTCGCTGCCTACAACTGCACGAGCTGTGCTCTAAAGAGACGCATCTACACAAAGGAATCCTCCTTCTGGACAAAGAGAGACCACGTTTTTCTAACCTCACCATTTGGCCACGGTAGAGTAAGATTAACTTAGCTTTGTTCCAGTCGTGTAGTATTACAACCGGTTAATTTAATTTTCACCGTGAAACATCAGTGAATTTGATTAGAATACGGAAAAGGTGACCAGATTCCCTTTTCAATCGTTTTCTATCAACGTTGACCATCGCCTGCATTTCTCTCCATCACCGGACCCGAGAAATAACGCAGATACGCGTCTTTTCGCTGACGAGCGTAAGACAGAGGACCGAATCCAGATCGTTTTCTCCTGACCGCTCATTGCAACAGGAATTCAAACAGACAACCCTGCTGAAATCACACAGGATTTCCCAAGTAAGGCTTGATATCTGGGCAGATTTAGTTTAGAAACTGTGACTTTCTTATAAAACTAAATCCTATGTATTTGATTGCTGAATGTTTATGTTTTTGTTTACATTTGTATGTTAAACTACAATCGCTGATTGTTGTGTTGATTCATGAGATCGTCATTTTTGTGTGAAATGTTATTTTATTGAGTGATCTGAACTAACGATTCAATCACGCTGTTACCAGCGTGTATCCTCTGCTAAATTGCATGAGCCCCTGTTTGTTCGCTCTCTCTCTCTCACACACTCACTGAAATTCACAGAGCGAGCAGCACCACGGTTTGGTCGAATCAGGCTGGCGTTTTCCAAATTCTCCCGCCTGTTTCGTTCAGTTCTTTGCGTGTCTGCTCATTTACCACACACACGTGGTAAAAGCTCTATTGTTCTGGAACTGATCCAGCCATCTTTCTTTCCCCACACCTTCAAATGATCATTGGCTCCGCCCCTTTCGGTCTAATCCTCCCTTTGGGAGAATAGTTTCCATTTTGAATTCAGTTCGCCATTTTGGAACTTCGGCCCCAATTTTGGAACTGATCCTCCATTTTGAAACTTGCCCACACGTGGAGTTTAGTCCGCCATTTTTGTGTCTTTGTTACCGAACCTAGACACACACACACATAGCTCCACAATTTAGTTAAGGATTTCCATTTTATGCTTTGTATTATATTCATCTAGTATTGACAGTGTTCATTGCTGTTTGATTATAATAAATCTTGTTATATTATAATAAGTAGTCCTAGTTGTTTTGTTTGAATATTGTGTTGAAGCCAGCCTCTGCCACGTCAAGAACTCCCGTATTACTTCAGAATCGTTAAATTGTTGTTGTTAGAAGCCAACTGTAACCAGATTACTGTGGGATTCGTATGGCAATAATTTGATTAGCTTCTTCCCCTTTTTGATTATATTGATTATCAATGATTATAAATCAGGTTGATTTACCTGCCAGGTGCACGGTGCAAGGTAAGTGCTTTGAGTTTTCTCTCAGCACCAAAGCCTCGGGACGAGCTTTTGCGTCCCGACGCCACACTACCTGCTTCGCACCGCTCCGAAGCCTCACCATGGACGTCAAAAACGATCTTCCCCTTAGTGCCCCATGCACGGAGCTTGGATACGTGGCTCTCACTTGCCAACCCATTGCTCTGGTTGGCCAGGACCATCACACATTCGAGTGCGTCTGCTTTAATTCTGTGCATGGCGAAGACGACAACACCCTGAGATGAAGGGTTTCTACAGCCCTTACTTCATCGTACCCACGAAAGGAGACGGCTTACAACCAATCTTGGACTTGCGCGTTTTCAACTGTGCCAAACACAAACTCCCATTCAAAATGCTTACGTAAAGACACATTCTAACTTGCGTCCAGCATCAAGATTGGTTCACAGTGGTAGACCTGATGGACGCATACTTCCACATCTCTGTCTTACCTCAACTCTGACCCTTCCTACGGTTCACGTTTGACAGCCAGGCGTATCGGTACATCCCTTCGGCATGTCCCTGTCCCCTCGTGTCTTCATGAAGGTCGCAGAGGCAGCCCTTGCCCCACTAAACGAAGTGGGAATTCGCATACTCAAGTACCTCGACGACTGACTCATCCTAGCCTACTCTTGAGAGTCAATATGTGCCCACAGGGACCAGGTGGGACAGAAAGCTATATATTAGTATATGAATGCTTTTATGAAATTAACGTGAATGGGAAAATCACGGCTGAAAAAATGGGCGGGCATTGTTGTGCTCTATTGGCACAGAAATTACACACCTAAGCTTTAAATAACTTTGGACCATTACACCAAAGTCTGCTTGTGATGTGGTTTCTGGCTTACAAATTTAAATCACCATAATATAACTCATCAAATTACTGTATGTTAAATTAAAATGGTTTCACTGATACAAAATAACCTGTGCAAAGTCAGTTTTTATACATTAATTGTTTTAGAAGCAACATAATAGTGTGGGTGAGAAACAGATCATTATTTAAGTCCTTTTTTTTTCCAAAAAAGACATTCATATTGATCTGTTTCTTACTCACACCTATCATATCGCTTCTGAAGACATGGATTAAAACACTTTTTTATTTTTATGCTGACTTTGTTCTTTTTGGAACTTCAACATTTTGGTCACCTTTAACTTACATTGAATGGACCAACAGAGCGGTTGGTTTTCTTCTAAAAAGTTTTCTTCTAAAAATCTTAATTTGTCTTCAGCAGAAAAAAGAAAGTCAAACACATCTGGGATGACATGAGGGTGAGTAAATGATGAGAGAGTTTTTATTTTTGGTATTCCTTTAAGTATCATTGTTGTCTCAGATGTTTCTCCATATTTTTATTTTTTTTAATTTTAGAAGAGATACACACTGTATAGACAAATGAAACAATTGTTGACTCACAGTAAGGTCACAGAGCTATAGAATTAATGTATTCTTAGAATATTTTGAGGAGAAATGTTTGAATTTAAATTAAATTTCACTTTGGATACTTGGCTAATCTGAGCTCATTTGAGACATTGTTTAGACATTGGGTTCTGAAACTCTAGAGGTTTAGTTTCTCATCAGAAACATCTGATCTCCATTTGTTCTCATTTTTATCAAATTGATGTCATCTTGTTGTGTGGCGTTGTGATATTGAAGAAATATAATTTGAGATTTTTTTGCCAGGGTGTGTTCAACTGTACCATAAAATAGTTTGAAGGTTGTCAAGGAACCAGGTACTCAAAAGGGATCCAGCAAACCTGATGTCATGCATATATATTCATCTGTAAGAAGACCAGTGTATCTATTTGGAAATAATTTTGAAGAATCATTATTAACTTGAACCAGTACATCAAAGATTTTTTTTTTTTTAATAAATCCAACACTGCAGTCTCAGATAGCTGATTAACTTTTCCAGTGCTTTGCAATAAAGTCAGAACTGTAGTGCAGCCTGCTGTTTTTTGGAACTCCAATAACAATGTTCCACAGTGCACTTTATTATCCCATAAACATTATTCTATCTGCACATATGGCATGCAAAATACAAGAGAGAAAAGATCCTGATATGAATAACAGACATTTGTATTCACTGCATTAATGAAATTCATTAGTAACAGTTCTTTAGCTCAAATCTACTGAAATTGAAATATGAGGCCAGTATTGTGGGCAAAGCTTAAGTAAAATGACAACTTCATTAGCATAACTACAATAATACAACATAAAGTCTTATTAAAAATTGCTCCCTAAATTGCCATGTTACTTTCTTTAGGAGGTCATTTCAACGTATGGTAATAGAATATTTTCTTTACCCTCCAGTGCATAATAAAGGCACTAATTTTAACCCACTCAGACTGTAATGAGCAAATATAGCTAGTTCACAAATTTGCCAAATTACAGACAACTTTATTTTATCAGCAGATGTCTTACTAGCAAAGTAAGCACTAAATCTACAATATAAATTTATATTGCAATATAAATGTTACTGTTGTAACCTCCGTTCCCTGATGGAGGGAACAATACGTTGTGTCGAATGTAGTGACACAATGGGTCTTTCTTGAGAGACTCGTGTACCTATGAACTTGAGAAAAGGCCAATGAGAAATTGGCAGAAAAAATGTGCATGTCCCGCCCCCGGAAATACGGGTATAAAGGGCGTGCGTCTGTCAGTCAGGTTTTTGCACTAAGGAGCTGAGAATAAGGTACGGACATTTACAGTGATAGGTCTAGTGTCTGGGCAAAGGGAACACGACGTCTTGTTCCCTCCATCAGGGAACGGAGGTTACAACAGTAACCATGACGTTTCCCTTCTGTCACTCACTCAACGTTGTGTTGAATGCAGTGACACAAGAGGTCCCATTTCAAAGCGCCATGCACTAGACCGTGTTAGGTGAACTGCTGACACAGGTGCAAGCAGGCTGCTGCGTGCTAGAAGCAACTGAATCTGCCGCACGTAACCCTCCCCAATACCCCAAGAAAAAGGTTTCATATACAGACCTTAGGTTTCCAGCACCCCTAAGGGGGGAAGAGGTGCTACATGAACATCATGGGAGCAAGCCAGCCAGCCGTGGCCTTTTCTCTCTCTATGTTTCTCGCATAGAGCGTAAATCGGCTGGGGCTATCTTAATACTATGAAATGCTTCGGCGATCTTTCCCGATCCTATTCTTTCAGGGGGAAAAGACCCTGCGGAGACCACATCCTGCCCAAACTAGGGGGCGGTGATATGTGGCCAATACACCACGTGGGTTGTCAAGCCACCCGTGGGAGCAGCACGGTGGTAGGTCCTACCTGATGAGGGAGGAGCTCTACAAAAACAGCGACCAGGGGCAGCGGGACTGCCCAAGGGAGACACAGGTACGCTGACAGGGGGACCGTACCATGGAAAATACATCACAGGAAGTTGTGTGAAGAGGGAATTAAGCCTGTGGAGCCCTACCCAGTACACTTGCGGCTCATTGTGGGTTTGGTCGCAAATTCCTCCGCTGAATTCACAAGCCAGAAGGATAGGGAGAAAGAACATCCAGGAAACGAGAGCTTAGTGGCTAACCTGGGAGAGAAAGTGCACTGGATCAACTTGGTGAAGGGTGCTAGGTGCAAGCGGAATGCCTGGTCAGCTGTTCTACTGAGTTACAGAGTTCTACCGGCTCAGACTTGACAAAACACGGGATGAGACTGACTCAACACTGAGATAGAATGAAGAATCTCACAAAGGTGTTGGGTGTTGCCCAGCCCGCTGCTCTGCAGATGTCTGCTAGGGAGGTGCCATTGGCCAGTGTCCACGAGGATGCCACACTTCTTGTCGAGTGTGCTTGAACCCGCAAGGGAGCAGGCATGGCCTGGGTCTGGTAGGTCAGAGAGATGGTGTCAACAACCCAGTGAGCTCTGTTTGGAGACAGCGTTCCCTTTCCACCATCCGCCGAAGCAGGCAGAGCTGCTCAGAACATCTAAATCTCTGTGTGTGGTCCAAATAGATATGCAAACCATGTACCGGACACAGCAACAAAAAGGCTGGGTCTTCCTTCCTCCGGGGAACACGTCCACTGCGTCGTGGTGGGCTGCGATAGTGGCTACATACACCTTCAAGGTGGAGGGGGACAGCCTCCCCTCCAACCTCTCTTGTAGGAATGAAAGCACTGACCAAACTGCGCATCTCTGTTGGTCTTCAGACCGGGAAGAACACCAATTTGCGAACAAGCGTCACTTTAGTGCGTAAAGCTGCCTGGTAGAGGGAGCTCTGGCTTGGTTGACCATGTCTACGACTGCAAGTCACTCAGATCTTCCGCATCTTGACCAGGGGCCAGAGATGTGGGGATATGAGTGGCATGCAGCAACTTGAGTTTATGTATGCTACCAACGCGGTGCTATCTGAATGGATCAAGACGTCCTTGCCCCAAATCAGCAGGAGAAACCTCCGCAGGGCAAGGTATACAGCCAGCAACTCTAGGCAGTTCATGTGCCAATGCAGCCGGGGCCCTATCCAGGAGCCAGCGGCTGCATGCCCATTGCACACGGGACCCCAACCCTGCTGAGAGGTGTCTGTGGTGACCACGACATGTCTGGACACCTGCTGTAGGGGGACTCCAGTCTGCAGAAAACTGAGGTCTGTCCAAGGGTTGAAAGTCTGATGGCAGGATGGGTTGATTAACACACGGTATGTGCCACGGTGTCATGCCCATCTCGGGACTTGAGTCTGAAGCCAGTGCTGAAGTGGTCTCATATGCATCAACCTGAGTGGCGCGACCACGGTCGAGGATGCCATATGCCCCAGGCGCCTCTGAAACAGTTTTAGAGGAACCGCTGTGCTGGGCTCGAAGAAAGCGAGGCAGCTGAGCACCGACTGCTTCTGCTCATTCGTGAGGCTTGCCTTCATTGAGACTGAGTCTAACTCCATGGCGAGGAAAGAGATGCTCTGAACGGGTCAAGTTTTTCCCAGTTGACCTGAAGCCCTAGACAGCTAAGGTGCCTGAGCATCTGGTCCCTGTGAGCACATAGTAACTCCCAAGAGTGAGCTAGAATAAGCCAGTCGTTGAGGTAGTCGAGTATGCGGATGCCCACTTCCTGTAGTGGGGCAAGGGCTGCCTCTGCAACCTTTGTGTAGACGCAAGGCGACAGGGACAGGCCGAAGGGGAGTACCTTGTACTAGCCAAACACGAACCGTAGGAAGGGTCGTGTCGAGGCAGGATGAAGACGTGGAAGTACACGTCCTACATGTCTACCACCGCAAACCAATCTTGATGCTGAACGCAGGTCAAAATCTGTTTCTGTGTGAGCATTTTGAAAGGGAGTTTGTGTAAAACCTTGTTGAAAACTCGCAAGTCCAAGATTGGCCGCAACCCACCGCCTTTTTTGGGTATGATGAAGGGCTGTAGAAACCCTTCTTCATCTCTGCTGGAGGGACGGGCTCTATCGCGTCATTGAGTAGCAGGGCTGTAATCTCTGCCCGTAAGGTGCTGAGGTGCAGGTAATAGCGCTTCGGGAGGCAAAAGCACGTCCCGAGGCTTGGGTGCTGAGAAAAGACTCAAAGCACTTACCTTGCTCCACGCACCCGGTAGGGGGCGGGTTAGAGACTGATGAAGAGGTCCTGGAGAGGCGTCTTCGGAACTTGTCAGCGCTGGCCTGCCAGGGATGTGCAGTCACGGGTCCGGAGGCGAGGTGACTGCGTCCGGGGAACCAAGACTGTAGGATTTTGGAGCCGGGGCGCCGTGAGAACGGCACGCACCGGCTGGATGACCCAGGGAGTGAGGAAATCTCTCTTTTATTGTGAATGGTACCACAGCCCGAAGTGGGTGCGGCAAAGGAAAATAAGGATTTTCCTCCTGGCCCTCCAATGGGGGAGTGGTGCCCTGACCCAGGGTACCAATCGTCAAGCCGTTAAGGCTGTGGGGAGGACGGAGGGTTCCAGTACAAGCCCACGCTCATGGCGGCCCGGGCAAGCATGTCGGCCATCTGCGCGTCGGCCTCAGACTGGGCAGGCTGACCTGAAGGTGGCAGCCCAGTCAAGTCCTCTGCATCAGACACCTGAATGCTATCTGATGCAGCGGCGATGCCATCATCCTATTCTGGGGGCTTGAGGGAGAACGCAGGCTGGCCATGAAGTGATCCGTACTCACCTCGAGCCCAGACGGGAGCAAGCAAGCGTGCTGGGTGGCTCGTGGAGATTTACCCGGCGAAACCAATCCTGCTGCCAACCCCAAACCACCTCCATCGCAGCCGGGTCGTCCTCAATCCCGTGGGAAGAAGAAGCAATGCGGGGGCGGCTGAAGTCGCATTCACTTTGAGAAATGAAATCCGCAACGCTGCCATGGTCATGTTCTCGTAATGAGTACATGAACCATCCACAGATGTTGCCTCAGTGTGATCACTACCCAGGCACACGAGGCAGCGTCTATGACCGTCAGTCTTTTAGAGATATCGACTACATCCAGGAACTACACAGAGGCGGAAAGACATCTTTAAAAAGACGTGTCCTGAAAATTATGTTCAATGCCTGCTGTGTATTGCTCTTATGTGAGTGAAAATGAAACTCTTTTAGAGAAACAAACTCTTTTAGGAGGATACACTCTTTTAGACAGAAGTGCTGTCGAAGCACCCAGGGGCGTGAGAGAGGTGAGTGGAACAGTAGTGAACTTCAGCTTGCTGCTGCACAACCGCTCAGCTCCAAAGAAAAAATCTGACTGACAGATGCACGCCCGCTTCCCTTTATACCCGTAGGTCCAGGGCCGGGACATGCAAATTCTGTCTGCCAATTTTGCATTGGCCTTTTCTCAAGTTTAGAGGTACGTGAGGCTCTCAAGAAAAACCCCTTGTGTCACTACATTCGACACACCGTCGAGTGAGTGACAGAAGGGGAAGCATAAATATCTAAAATGCATTCCTAATATGTCTCAGTGTATTGTAAAAAAAAAAAAATGTATTCATTTGTATTAATTTTTAAAATGTTCTTTTGTCACTATATTACAACTGAAGTGATAGTATATATAATTACATAATTAGTGAATAACCACTTGCTTGATCTGACCAAAATAGGTGTCATTTTATAGATTTTATTCTGGATTTTTACAATGCATATAGCTGATCCTACCAATTCTTTGTGGCAGGGCGGAGGGTGAGGCCGGCTCGTGACTTCTCATTAAACCATTATTTATACGTTAAGCCGGTTTCTCGCCTCTTCCTTGCCCGTGAGCCACTTTATTATGTTACATTCTTAAATAATGCTTTCTAATAAGTTGACAAATAAGAATTGTTTTGTTCTCATCGGTTTCAATTTTATTATCACAACAATTAACTGGTTAAACCCTACTAAAGATGATATAACCATGTGTTATATATCATTTGAAAGGTCGTTTAAAGGTTTGCAATAAGCTAATTTGTTTCACTCAGAGGCCAAACTGCAGTGAGTTTAGTGTATGAAATTCCCACAGACACACACACAAATATAATAAACAGTGGCTTTTTGTCAAGCTTTTCCTTATTACTTCCTGAGACATATACTGTAACATAGAGAATGACATATCATAATTTACAGCAGACTACTCTGATTCAAACGAGCCCAAACACAACATAATATGATGAGTAGATCTTGAGTCGATGCACAAAAGTGCGCTCAAAACACATTGTGTTTGTGTGTGTATTTGTATGCTGTGTGTGCACATGTCCAAGGACTTTTTGTGTGTGCAAACACATATCCACATATATGCTCATCTAAAGGATTGGGATGCTCCTGAACACTTAATTTTTCTGTATTTTGTAGTCTAATCTATTCATTTCCAATGACCTATCATTTTGACTGGGAACACAGCAGGTGTCACAAAGTGAAATAAAAGCAATAAAATGGAAATAAAATGGCCAGATTTATGTGTGATTTCAGATACCATATGTGAACAAAATCAATAATTTTTTTTCCAAATTGGAATAATATAAATTTATTAGTTAAAATGTAAATTGAAAGAAAACAAAAGTTGTCCAGGTCGAAATGACTGGAACACAAAATAAAGGTATTTATATACAGTATATATATCTTAATTTTTTTACAGAGAAGATTTACAAATTTTCACAGGTAATAATCTCTGATACAAGTAAATGTTTTCATGCCATAATATCAGTGGACATGCTGTAATTAAAAGTTGTGCAAAATCGTCTCGGTTACGTATGTAACCTCCGTTCCCTGATGGAGGGAACGAGACGTCGTGTCGAAGAAGCGACACTAGGGGTCTCTCTTGAGCGCCGAAAGATACCTCTGATCTATGAAAAAAGGCCAATGAGAGTTGGCGAACAGTATTTGCATACTCCGCCTCCGGATACGGATATAAAGGCGAGAGAAATACGCTCGTTCATTCAGGATTTTTCTGAGGAGCCGGGAGTGTTCCGGGCATCTCAGCGGCTCGGCTCAGCGACGTGGCCGGGAAGACACGACGTCTCGTTCCCTCCATCAGGGAACGGAGGTTACATACGTAACCGAGACGTTCCCCGTCTGTCGCTCACTTCGACGTCGTGTCGAAGAAGCGACACTAGGGGTCCACTTCAAAACTCGCCATGCGCTGAGCCGTGTACGTGTACTGCTGACACAGAAGCGGGCAGGTATTTTGCACGTGCACAAGCGACCAACTGTGTTCAGGCTGCACGTACTCTTCCCCAATGCCCCGAAAAAGCGTCAGCGTCCTTTTGGTTACCCTAGGGGGGAACAAGGTGACGCTCCCAACTAGGGAACGGGCCAAGCCTGGCTGGGCCTCTTTTCTCTCTATGTTTTCTCGGCATAGAGCAAGAGCAGCCGGGGCCCTTACCGCATCGAGGGAAGGGGGTCTTATTCCGAATTCCTATTCTTAGGGGGAAAAGACCCTGCGGAGGCCACATCCGCCCAACAGGGGAGGTAAAGGTGGCAAAAATACATCACATGGCCACTTGGGGCATGTGGGAGGAAAAGGCGCGGTGGTAGATCCAACCTCAAGGAGGGGGGAGTTGCTACAACACGGCGACCGGAGGGCAGCAAAGGGCTGCCTAAGGGAGACGCGGGTCAGCTCGTAAGGTGACCGTACCGCGGAAATACACACAGGAGGAGTCCCGTAGGAGGCCTGATCTGTGGAGCACTTATTCCAGTAGGGGTAGCCGGAGGTACCCGTAGTGGACTGGACCAGCACGTTCCTCCGATGAACTGCTGCGGGTCCGAAGTGCTAGGGAGGAATCAACCAGGGACCTGGGTCCTCTGGGACAAAAGCGCACTGTTTTGCCTCGGCAGAGGGAAACGGCGCTGGTACAAGCGGATCACCCGGTCAGATCGTCGACGTGTACCGAGTTCTACGGGCTCGGACCTGAGAGAACACGGGACGAAACTGACTCAACCCTGAGATTGTAAAATCTCGTGAAGGTGTTAGGTGCTGCCCAGCCCGCAGCTCTGCAAATGTCTGCCAGGGAGGTGCCCCTTGCCAGTGCCCACGAGGATGCCACGCTCCTAGTGGAGTGGGCCCGCACCCGTAAGGGGGGCGGCACGGCCTGGGTGTGGTAGGCCAACTGAATGGCCTCCACCACCCAGTGAGACAACCTCTGTTTGGAGACAGCATTCCCTTTCTGCTGTCCTCCAAAGCAGACAAAGAGTTGCTCAGAGCGCCTGAAGCTCTGGGTGCGTTCCAGGTAGGCACGCAAAGCACGTACTGGACACAATAGTGAGAGGGCTGGGTCTGCCTCCTCCCGGGGCAGCGCTTGTAGGTTCACTACCTGATCTCTAAAGGGCGTGGTAGGAACCTTGGGCACATAGCCCGGTCGAGGTCTTAGGATCACGTGAGTGTCTGCCGGACCGAACTCCAGGCAAGTGTCGTTAGTAGAGAACGCTTGCAGGTCCCCGACCCTCTTGATGGAGGCGAGCGCGATCAGCAGGGCCGTCTTTAGAGAGAGGGCCCTGAGTCCGGCTGATTCTAGCGGCTCGAAAGGGGATCTCTGAAGACCGGCGAGGACCACCGAGAGATCCCAGGAGGGGAACAGGTTTGGCCGGGAGGGATTTAACCTCCGGGCACCTCTTAGGAACCTGACGATTAAGTCGTGCTTGCCCAGAGACTTGCCGTCTACTGGGTCGTGGTGAGCTGCGATAGCAGCAACATACACCTTTAAGGTGGACGGGGACAGCCTCCCCTCCAACTTCTCCTGTAGAAACAGGAGCACTGACCTAACTGCGCACCTCTGTGGGTCTTCTGCCCGGGAAGAACACCAATTGACGAACAGACGCCACTTTAGGGCGTAGAGTTGCCTGGTAGAAGGGGCTCTGGCTTGGTTGATCGTGGCTACGACCGTGGGTGGTAGGCCAGCTAGATCTTCCGCGTCCCGTCCAGGGACCAGACATGGAGATTCCAGAGGTCTGGGTGCGGATGCCAGAGCGTGCCCCGTCCCTGAGAAAGAAGGTCCTTCCTCAGAGGAATTCGCCAGGGAGGGGCTGTCGCGAGGAGTACGAGGTCCGAGAACCAGGCCCGGGTGGGCCAGTAGGGAGCCACGAGAGTGACTTGCTCCTCGTCCTCCCTGACCTTGCACAGCACCTGTGCAAGAAGGCTCACTGGGGGAAATGCGTACTTGCGCAGCCCCACTGGCCAGCTGTGTGCCAATGCATCTGCCCCGAGGGGAGCCTCTGAACGGGCGTACCAGAGGGGGCAGTGGGAGGTCTCTCGGGAGGCAAACAGGTCTACCTGGGCCTTGCCGAACCGTTCCCAAATCAGCTGAACCGAGTGGGGGTGAAGCCTCCACTCTCCGCCAGGCAAGCGTTGTCGTGACAGCGCGTCCGCTACCACATTGAGGTTGCCGGGGATGTGAGTGGCACGCAGCGACCTGAGTCGGTGCTGGCTCCAAAGGAGGAGACGACGGGCGAGTTGTGACATGTGACGGGAGCGTACGCCGCCTTGGCGATTTATGTACGCGACCGCAGTGGTGCTGTCCGACCTGACTAGGACATGTTCGTCCCGAATTAACGGGAGAAACTTCCGCAGGGCAAAGAGGACGGTCAACAACTCGAGGCAGTTGATGTGCCAACGCAGCTGGGCCCCTTTCCAACGGCCTGAGGCTGCGTGCCCGTTGCAAACGGCGCCCCAACCCAATCTGGAGGCGTCGGTTGTGACCAAGACGCGTCTGGACACCTGCTGTAGGGGTACTCCAGCCCGTAAGAAACAGAGGTCTGTCCAGGGGTTGAATGTTTGTCGGCAGGCGGGGGTGATTGTTACCCGGTGCGTGCCGCGGCGCCATGCTCGTCTCGGGACTCGGGTCCGAAGCCAGTGTTGGAGCGGTCTCATATGCATCAAGCCCAGCGGCGCGACCGCCGCGGCGGATGCCATATGCCCCAGGAGCCTCTGGAAAAGTTTTAAGGGGACCGCTGTGCCCGGCCTGAGGGCGGCGAGGCAGTTCAACACTGACTGAGCACGCTCCTTTGTGAGACGTGCGGACATTGAGACCGAGTCTAACTCCATCCCGAGAAAAGAGATGCTCTGAACTGGAGTGAGCTTGCTCTTTTCCCAGTTGACCTGAAGCCCCAAACGGCTGAGGTGCCTGAGCACCTGGTCTCTGTGAGCGCATAGTAACTCTCGCGAGTGGGCTAAGATGAGCCAGTCGTCGAGGTAGTTGAGTATGCGGATGCCGGCTTCTCGGAGCGGGGCAAGAGCTGCCTCTACGACTTTCGTGAAGACGCGAGGGGACAGAGACAGGCCGAAGGGGAGGACTTTGTACTGATACGCCTGGCCCTCGAACGCAAACCGTAGGTAGGGGCGGTGTCGGGGCAGGATAGAGACGTGGAAGTACGCGTCCTTCAGGTCTACCGCTGCGAACCAATCTAGATGCCGGACGCAGGTTAAAATATGCTTCTGCGTGAGCATTTTGAACGGGAGTTTGTGCAACGCTCGGTTGAGAACTCGCAGGTCCAAGATTGGTCGTAAGCCGCCGCTTTTCTTGGGTACGATGAAGTAGGGGCTGTAGAAACCCTTCTTCATCTCGGTTGGAGGGACAGGCTCTATCGCGTCTTTGGCCAGAAGAGTCGCGATTTCCGCGCGCAGGGAGTGGGCGTGTTCGCCGTGTACTGCGGAGAAGCGGATGCCCATGAAGGGGGGCGGGGGCCTGGCAAACTGAATTGCGTAACCGAGTCGGATGGTCCGTGCCAGCCAGCGAGATGGGTTGGGAAGTGAAAGCCACGCGTCCAACCTCTGCGCTAGGGGCATTAAAGGGACGATTAATTTTGACGTACCCGGCGGGGCTTCGCAGCGGGGCGGAGCAGGTAGGGCAGCGTTGGGCGGCGACGGGGCGACCCGCGGCTGAGGTGCTGAGAAAAGACTCAAAGCACTTACCTTGCTCCGCACACCCGGCAGGGGGCGGGTTAGCGACTGAGGAGGAGGTCCTGGGTAGGCGTCCTCTGGACTCGTCGGAACCGGCCGGCCGGGGGACAGTCGTGGGGCTGAAGACGGGTGGTCCGTGTCCAGGAGGCCAGGACTGTCGGAATCTAAGGGCAAAGTGCCGTGAGAACGGCATTTGCGGGCCAGGTGACCCAGAGACACAGGGAATAGCTCTTTTACTGAGAATGTGGGTACCGCAACCCCATCTAAGGGGGGGCGGCAAATTAAATTGTTTAAAAACAAAAGATTCTCCTCCCGGCCCTCTACCGGGGGACGGAGTGGTCTTACCACCTCCGGAGCTAACGTCTGCGTCGCTGGGTCGTCCGTCTCAGGACCGCCTGGGAGCCTTCCGGGTCCTCGAGGGAGTCCGGGAGACGGGGGGCGTCTGCTTCTTGCGGTGTGCTCGACGCAGGGGCTGAGAGCTGGGCCTGGGTTGAGGCGGAGCAGATTTCTTATCCGCAGGAGGACGCCCTCGGAGAGCAGACGGGGCAGTGGCCCTGGCGGCAGGTTTGCGGCGAGGCAGGATGTGTGAGATGGCCTCCGTCTGTCTTTTCACCGTGGAGAACTGCTGGGCAAAGTCCTCGACGGTGTCGCCGAAGAGGCCAAGCTGGGAGACAGGGGCGTCGAGGAAGCGAACTTTGTCGGCCTCACGCATCTCGACCAGGTTGAGCCACAGATGACGTTCCTGGACCACTAGGGTGGCCATCGCCTGCCCGAGTGCCTGCGCGGTGACCTTCGTGGCCCTAAGGGCGAGGTCGGTCGCTGAGCGCAGTTCCTGCAACACGTCGGGATCAGGGCTACCCTCGTGCAGATCTCTGAGCGCCTTGGCCTGGTGGACTTGCAGGAGAGCCATGGCGTGCAAGGCGGAGGCGGCCTGTCCCGCGGCGCTGTAGGCTTTGTTGTTGAGGGAGGATGAAGTCCTACAGGCCTTGGAAGGGGGTACAGGGCACCCGCGCCAGGTGGTAGGGTCACCGGGACAGAGATGGAGCGCAACTGCCCTATCCACCTGGGGAATCGCCGTGTACCCGTGGGCCTCTCCGCCGTCGAGGGTAGCGAGAGCGGACGAGCAGGGCTTTTGACGGACGGAGAGCGGGGCTCTCCATGACGACGTCAGCTCGTCATGCACTTCCGGGAAAAACGGGACCGGGGGGGGGCGTGGCTGTGAGCGGCGCCCAAACCCCAGGAACCAGTCATCCAACCGTGACGGGTGTGGGGAGGATGGAGGTCTCCAGTCCAACCCCACCCCGACGGCGGCCCGGGCAAGCATGTTGGACATCTGCGCATCCGCCTCAACCTGGGCCTGCTGGCCCGAAGGCGGCAGTCCAGGGGAGGAGTCAGCGTCAGACGCCACGCTCTCCGATGGAGCGGCGAGCTCATCGGCTTCAGGCTCAAGAGGATAGGCAGACCGGCCCGGAGGCGAGTCGCCGTTACCTCGAGACTGGACGGAGGTAAACGAGCGTGTCGGGGGGCGGGTGGTCCGAGGGGACGTGCCCGGCGGAAGCGCACCCGCTGCCCTCCCCAAATCGCCTCCAGCGCCAACCGCATCGTCCTCAATCCCGTGGGAAGAAGGAGCGATACGGGGGGCGGCTGGAGTGGCGTGCTTTCTATTGAAAGCAAGCCGCGACCGCAACGTTACCATGGTCATGTTCTCGCAGTGAGAACATGAGCCATCCACAAACGCAGCCTCGGTGTGATCGGCGCCCAGACACACGAGACAGCGCCTGTGGCCGTCAGAAGCGGAGAGCACTCTACCGCATCCAGGAACTACACAGGGGTTGAATGGCATCTTTAAAAAGACGCGCCCTGAAAAGGGCGTTCAACACCGCTATGTATTGCTCTTTTAGAGAAATAAACTCTTTGTGAGAAATATAACTCTTTATATAGTGGAACTCTTTCAAACTCTGCGCTGTCGAAGCGCCCAGGGGCAAACTGCACGCCGGCAGAGAAGAGAAAAACAGCCGCTGTAGTGCGCCGTAAATCCAACAGCAGCAGAGCGTCAGAGGATCAGAAGCAGGATCAGCAGTGTTATACGCAGCAGTCAGCATAAACACGACCTTCGGCTCCGAAGAAAATTACTGAATGAACGAGCGTATTTCTCTCGCCTTTATATCCGTATCCGGAGGCGGAGTATGCAAATACTGTTCGCCAACTCTCATTGGCCTTTTTTCATAGATCAGAGGTATCTTTCGGCGCTCAAGAGAGACCCCTAGTGTCGCTTCTTCGACACGACGTCGAAGTGAGCGACAGACGGGGAACTGGTACACCTGGACAAAGTGTCTCATGGTTGATGGCTAATAGGACATTGCATTTTAAATTGTTATATGTATATAGCAAATAATAATGAGATCAGGCTGAACTATATGCACTGTCCTTTAAAATAACAAATTGGCAATTTACTAAGAAACATTCTAGGGGTTAATTGTTCCTTTCATTGTTTTTTTTTTTTTTTTTTTTTTTTTTTTTTATATATTGATTTAATAGGTAATCAATTTAGACAGTAGGTTTTTCCCGTGTCCTCAGTCTCACTTTTAATTCTTTTAGTCTTTTGTGATATACATTTTTTTATTTTTGAAATATGTCCTTTGACAATGAAACAGAAGTTAAATAAAAAGGCAAAGATGAATAACTACTAAAAAGGTAATGATTAAAAAAAAAAAAAAAAAAAAAAAAAAAAACGGTTTGACACTTTTTCTGCTGATCAGAGTTCTGAGAGCCAATACTGAATAAGTAATTACAAAATTACAAAAATAAATAAATAAAATAATCAAACTTGGTGATGATAATTTACATACATGAATAAAATACTTTGCTAATAATATTATTACATTTACTATATATTCTATGTCATGATTACAATGAGAAAAGTAACATTACATCACCTAATGTTAAAGTTAACTCTTTTTTTAGATTTTAATGCAGAAAAATCTGGTCAATTCAACCCACAATTCTGAAGTAAGGGGACACACAAAAAATACATAAATAAATAAAATAAAACAATATGGTCTGCTGACTCAAGATTCACTTTACAAAAGTTGCAATTCAAACTAACTTTACTAAATGTAGAGGTGATGTCATTAGTATCATATATTAAGATTTTAAGGTGTATTTCTCTGACTTGGGGATACAGAATTTGTATGGTAAAAGCCATGCCTTTTTCAAATACTTTTTCCTGTAAGTGAATCTCCCCCCCCCCCCCCCCCCCCCCCAAAAAAAAAAATCCACTGGGGATGATTTGTTTCAATAAATGAAAAACATGTCTATTAGGTTTATTGCTACAGTTTGTGGCATAGATATGTATACCTTCGACTAAGAACTTATGTTCAGTCTTCACAATCTCTCCAAATGATGAATGACTTCTCATTAACTGCACAAGACCACCAGGTATTACTTTTATCATTGTAAGAAATTCCTTATGAACAACAGGAAAGTTTTACCTGGTCATAAAGTCATAATAAGTGTAAAAATTACCTTCCGGATCCAAGATTTCACATTGAAAATCTATTCATTTATCTTGCCAATTTTTTAAGGAAAATAGATTTGTTCTTTGTTATAATCATTTCGTTGTTCCATATCTTTGTTTTGTTCACAATTTCTCCCCTCACAAAGCTACGTTTCCATGCCAGGAAACCCTGTTCATGGAATTTTTATTTAGTTATTAAGATAGTTTTACAGGGAGCTTAGAAGTAAAACAAATTGACAATAAGTTAACAAAAACTCGAGACCTCCCACCTTTTTAAAAACATTGTGTGGGATGAAGTTCCAAATAGAGTCTGGTGAATTAATACAACGTTTAACCCATTTTTACATAAAAAACAAATCTAATATGTATAAAACCTCCATCAGATTTTCTGCCACATAAAACCTCTCTCTTCAGGTGCTGGCGTTTGTTTTTCCAAAATAAATGATATGTTACACTATTCATTTGTTTACAGGTAGTATCATGAACAAATAATGGGATTGTTGGGTATATAAAATGTGATAAACCTTCTGCTTTTGTTAGAAGGACTCTGCCAAGAAAGGATAAATCTCTTTTAGACAATTATTGAACAATAAATTTGCCTTTTTATGTCTGGGTGAAAAATGTATGTCTTGCGATACAGAATACTTTTTTGAAATATGAATACCAAGGTAATTTAGACTATCTCTAATGGGATTATTATCCCATGAGGTTTCTTGGGTTTCATATAAACGGATGATTTCACATTTAGGAATGTTTAATTTCAGCCCAGATGCATCTGAAAATAAGATAATAATATCTAGAGCTTTACCAATTTGCTCTTTATTTTGTTGTTTATTGAGTTGTGTCATTGGCAATTTATGAGATCTTTATCTCCCTGTCAAAAATTTACAAACCTTTTATATCAGAGCTATTTCGATTACTTAGGGAGTGTATCTACTACAACTGTTAGGATCAAAAAATTTGATATTCCACAACGTTGCCTTACCCCTCATTTTATGGGAAATTTGTTAGAGGTATTAAATTATGAAATGACAGAGCCATTAATATCCTTGTATATCAATTTGACCATTTTAATGACATTTTCACAGAAGTCGAATTGATCTAGATTTGAAAACAGAAAATTGTGTTCGATGGTGCCGAATACTTTGTAGAAATCCAAAAACAATAGAATTGCATCTGAGTTAATGTAGAGTGCAGTATTTATAAGATCTAATATCCGTCTGATATTACAATGTATATGCATTTTAGACATAAAACTGGTTTGAGTTTCATTGATTATCTCAACTAAACCTGTTTTTAACCTTTTCACATAAACTAATGAGAAGATTTTTTTAATCTATATTCAATAAGCTAATTGGCCTCCAGTTATCAAGGCAAAGAGGATATTTTTCTGGTTTTGGCATTAGGGTAATACTTTTGTGATATCCCTTTAATAAAAGCCATAATCAAAGCCAATGACATCATCATCAGAGGACGTTAAGACATTTTGGAGTGAAAACAACAGCACAGACAACAATAAGTATCATCAACATATTTTATTAATTCTATGTATTGTGATACTAGTTGGGTTGTCACTCTTATAAACATTCCTTCTATTTGTCAAATTGCATAACTTGTTATGGTATTATGTCATAATTCAGAAGACTGTTAACTTAAAGTTTACACCATCATGTTAGCTAACTCTCAATCCTGCAGTAAGTCTTTCAGTCCTGTTGCCATTGTGTAAATATTCATGTTATAATGAATACAGTTTAAGTGTCTGACCTTGAACAGAGCATATTTGTGAAATTCTAGTATAGAAATATTACACAATAATTTAAGGTTGCACAGAGAATTATCATAGGGGGTGAGTTTTATAGTTTTAACCGATTTAAAATTAACATGAAATTAACTTGAACTATTCACTAGACTACAGTTTTTATTTATTTTATTTTCTCTCCTCTTAAACGGCTAAATTGTGACTGTACAGGGTCATGACGTTCAGATGAATAATTAAAGCTAAACCTTAATAGACTTTGGT
The DNA here is from genome assembly GCA_032164185.1 of Moxostoma hubbsi. Classification (NCBI taxonomy): domain Eukaryota; kingdom Metazoa; phylum Chordata; class Actinopteri; order Cypriniformes; family Catostomidae; genus Moxostoma; species Moxostoma hubbsi. Next base: position 5,313,440 of record JAVLUX010000036.1, read on the forward strand.
AAGAGTGAATTGAGAGCATAGGGATTGCGACATCAATCTCTGCTGGATTTGGTTTCAGGGTGGTTTGAAAGTCAGAAAGAAGGAAGGGGTTGACAAAAAGGGCATGTTCGGAAATGCCAATAAATGAATGATAAATGATTTTACCCTGATTGGAAATATTGCGATTTCTCACTGCTGTCAGTGGAATATAATCATCAGCAACATTGTGCTAGTTACTGGCTTTTTCATAATTGAGACTTTAGCTTCTAGCGCTGCCCACAGCTCATCATTAATCAAATGGACTAAAGCTACGACTCAGTGTCAGCCCCAGACAGAATTCGATGAAGAAAGTCCTTTTCAGGTAGCTGGGCAAGTCATTTATCCACTACTGAAGTACTTAATTGTTTTTCACCAGTTTTATTATCTATTTCTCTTTTTTTCCTTCTTGGCTTGAGCATAATTAATCACCTATCATCCAGTTCCATTAGGCAAAAGCAAGTTGCCTTGTTTATTTGTATTCCCATGGACTTGTGCTGATGAAAGGCCATGCTGATTAGTTTGCTTTGATAAGTTTAAATGCCATTTTATTTCATGGATGCCCAGAGGATTCTCTCTCATAGCTATGGAGACATAATGGAGTTTTCAAGTTTTTAAGGAACAACTTGAGCCTCATTGGGCATTTGACATAAAATAGGCACAATGAGATTTTTGACATACCGAAAGAGTATAGAGCAGTAAAATTACTGAAAACCCTAATAAGTCGACTACACGATTGAGTAAACTCTTCCCTAAATTGAATTGAGTAACAGCTCCTCCAAACTGTGTGCAGTTAAGTTTACTTAACTTAGTGCTATATCATATAGAATGAACTTAACTATTTAAGTAGATGCATGTAGACTTAACTCAGATTTGCTATTAAATGTTGTTTCAACTTAATCATTTTAATTGAATTATATAAGTCATACAATAGCACAGCCTAAAAATATTAACATTATACAGTAACTGATTCTAGGTCAATCATAAATTAATTTTCCATGGAGGGAGGTGGGGGATTTGTACGGGAATGTAAAACTAAACATATATGATTTAACTTATATGAAAAGTTATGACTTTTATACCCCTAGATACAAACCAATCAACAGAATATAATGTAATATTATCCAGAAACAACAGACATTATTAAGATTTAATTTGAATTTAATGTTCAGATTTAATCAAAGGTTCAAATATTTGTTTGCAGACTTTTGGTAGCAGAAAGCTTGAGCACAAGTTTTCATTTGCTCTTCATTTAATCGCATTACTCTATAGGAGAATTTAGATATTAAAGTACTTTTCTTTCCTGTAAACGTTTTTCTTAATCTATAATTTAATCTATACTCTATAATTAATAATCAAGAGGTGATTTAATGTACCTCCTGTGATGGACAATTGTTTCATGTCCCTGTCCTCATCTCCTTTCCTTCTGAGCATTGCCATCTGTGTTGGTCTCCCTTAGGTCCTTGATAAACTGTGTGGTAGGGCTGAGAGAGATGAAGCATTTGTGCTGTATCATTGCTTGTGCTCTGTACTATTGTTTGATATTTCATATATCACGTAACATAATCAAACAAAACCTCTAGTGATTACATTTTCATTGTAAGTTTCATAATACTGTATAAGTGTTTGACTGTTTAGGTTTTATGAAAGTGCATAAGATCTTAAAGAGACAAAGTTACCTAATTTGTTGGCCATCAAAAATTTATGGGCAGAATATATTGAATGGCAAATCTCATTATTGGAGTTAAGGATGTTCATTAATTATATTGTTTAATTGGATGGATGCAGGCGTAGAGCAGCTTGTCTGGAGTGGTCATTGCAGGTAAAGGACCGGCCTTGTGTTGCATCCTTCCATTAGAAAGCAGCTTGTCCCCGTAGTCCCTGTATTACACTGTGCTTCATTGATTAATGACTATAATTTATTATAGAGAGGAGGCCTGTGCATCCAGTTAAATGTACAATTAATCAATGCTCTGTCAGATTATGTGCTAAGGTAAAGGTGTAGTGGTCACTACGGAAAAAGGGGATATCAAAAACGTACGGATCTGTGACCTGCACTGCTGCTCTGTGATTTAACAGTGACTTAAGACTCTTTCCTTGTGTTAATACTACCTGTCCCGTTTGACAAATGCTCCCCAAAGAAATTGAATATAACTGCTGTTGATGGACTGGCCGCCATATCGCCGGTCTATCACTCAGTCAAACCCACTGGAATAATGTAGCACCCTGTGCACCCTACAAAACCATCTATTAATCTCCAAATGGAGGGAAAAGTGCCCGAAGGTTCAAATACATCATTGTTAAATCAACAGTATTATATTAAGCAGGGGAAGGATGTGAGCTTTAAGGAACCCAGGGCAATAGGAGGATAAATTTGAACTTTCCGAAATCCATTCAAAGCCATTATTTCCCGGAGAACCGTGACATATTTGACATGTTAAATCCAGCTTTACAAAAGCCATAATTGATCATAAATTTGGGTGGCATGCTGCAAGAGTGCCATGGCTGTTTCCACGAGGGGTGTTAAAACACTGAAAGACATCTTTTAAAATGCTACAGACCAGCTATTCTGCAGTCTACAATCTGCAGGCAAGACCCTTGTCACTCAAACATGCTTGTCTGAAAACAGTTAGTTCTGTTCTGGGGTGAGAGGTCTTTGCAAGACATCCAAAGGGACAATCCCAGTGGGGCCTTCAGAGCAATGACATGAGGGCAGAGGGAACAGCACAGAAATCTCAAGGGAGTTTCAAATTCTCAACAAACTCCCTCTCTTGCAAGCTACTGGAGAATTTTAACCCACTAGGTCAGAGAAAGGAGGATAGAGGCAGTTTTTCCAACTACGATTGACTTTTTTGTCCGATTCTTTTTTCATCAATAAACTTGGACACTGGATGACTATGGCAAGAAACTCTAGTAATGATACATCATTATTGTGAATTTTGCCTGCACTACCAAAACGTTTGAAGAACCTGTGTGAAGAACAGATCCAAATTTAAGTCTTTATGCAACGATCATAATCCCCATCCACAACAGTCGAATCCCACTTTCAATTAAACATTAAAAAACATCACTAGAAGTATTATGAATGCTTTGATGTCAGTGATGTCAAATGCCATTTGTTCTCACGTGTCTTGGGACAGATTGCGATATTCTTATTTTTGGATGCAGAATTTGAGTTTGCTTTTTAACTATTTTGAATGCCTTTGTTGTAATATGCTTTCCATAATTATTTTACTCCTATTAGCTGCACATTCACACATTGTACTGAGAACCTATAAATGATGTAATTCGCAATATACTAACTATTGGTATCTTTTGTTTTTACCAAATATTTTTATTGTTAGGATAAACAGATGTAAAGGGAATAAGGATTCAGCAAAATAAGGCCCATTGAATGCCTTATATTTCCAACAAAGCAATTTTTAGTCATCAATTACTGTCTAATTTCTGATCCTAAAAATAAAGTGTTACCCCAGAATTTAAATGCAATATAAGTCATTTTAGAATAAATATATAGTTCTTTTCTTCTTTATTATTATTAATTATTGTGACACTACTTGTATCTGCTTGTTTTGGCTTTTATCTGTTGAGAATTTTTTAGGTTTAGGTGTAGGGGCGGGGTAATGTAATTGTAATTATGTAATGTAACGTCTCGGTTACATATGTAACCTCCGTTCCCTGATGGAGGGAACGAGACGTCGTGTTGAAGAAGCGACACTAGGGGTCTCTCTTGAGCGCCGAATATGCCTCTAGTCTATGAAAAAAGGCCAATGAGAAGTTGGCAGACAGTATTTGCATACTCTGCCCCGGACATATGGGTATAAAAGTGGGGAAATATGTCGAGTCCATTCAGGATTCTTCTGAGGAGCCGGAGCACTGCAGTGGCTCGGCTCAGCGACGTGGCCAGGAGGACGTTGTGTCAAAGAAGCGACACTAGGGGTCCACTTTAAATCACGCCATGCGCTGAGCCGTGTACGTGTACTGCTGACACAGGAGTGGGCAGGTATTTCACATGCACAAGCGACCAGCTGTGTTTCAGACTGCATGTACCCTTCCCAAATGCCCCCAAAAAGTCATCGGAATCCTTCTGGTTACCCTAGAGGCGATGCTTGCCAACCTGGGAATGGGCCAAGCCTGGCTGGGCCTCTTTTCTCTCTATGTTTCTCGGCATAGAACAAGAGCAGCCAGGGCCCTTACCGCATCGTCTTACCCAATTTCCTATTCTTTCAGGGGGAAAAGACTCTGCGGAGGCCACACCTGCCCAAAAGGGAAGGTAAGGGTGGCGAAATACATCACATGGCCTCTTCGGTCACATGTGGGAAAGAATGGTGCGGTGGTAGATCCAGCTTCGAGGAGGGGGGAGTTGCTACAACACGGCAACCGGAGGGCAGTGAAAACTGCCTAAGGGAGATGCGGGTCAGCTCGTAAGGGGACCGTACCATGGAAATACACAGAGGAGTCCGCGTAGGAGGCCTGACCTGTGTAGCACCTATTCCAGTACAGGGTAGCCTAGGGTACCCGTAGTGGACTAGGTCGGCAAGTTCCTCCACTGAACTGCGGACCCAAAAGGGCTAGGGAGGAATCGACCAGGGGCCCGTGGGTGGGATCTACTTAGAAAGAAGGCACACTGTTTTACCTCAGCTGAGGGAAAGGGCACTTGACACAATCGATTCACCCGGTCAGACCATCAGCGTGTACCGAGTTCTACTGGCTTGGACCTGAGAAAACACAGGACGAGACTGACTCAACCCTGAGATTGTAAAATCTCGTAAAGGTGTTAGGTGTTGCCCAACCCGCTGCTCTACAAATGTCTGCTAGGGAGGGGCCCCTAGCCAGTGGCCACGAGGATTCAATACTCCTTGTTGAGTGCGTTCGGACCCGCAAGGGGGGGGGCACGGCCTGGGTGCGATAGGCCAGTAAGATGGCATCCACCACCCAGTGGGAAAGCCTCTGTTTGGAGACAGCGTTCCCTCTCCGCTGTCCCCCAAAGCAGACAAAGAGATAGGCACACAATAGGCATGCAAGGCACGTACTGGACACAGCAATGAAGGGGCTGGGTCTGCCTTCTCCCGGGGCAGTGCTTGCAGGTTCACTACCTGGTCTCTGAAGGGAGTGGTAGGGACCTTGGGCACATAGCCCGGTCGTGGTTTTAGGATCACATATGTGTCTGCCAGATCGAACTCCAGGCAAGTGTCGCTAACAGAGAGCGCTTGCAGGTTCCTGACCCTCTTGATGGAGATCCCAGGAGGGGAACAGGCTTGGCCGGGAGGGATTTAAACTCCGGGTGCCTCTTAGGAACCTGATAATTAGATCATGCTTAACCAGAGACTTGCAGTCTACTGGGTCGTAGTGAGCTACGATAGCGGCAACATACACCTTTAAGGTGGAAGGGGACAGCCTCCCTTCCAACTTATCCTGTAGGAATAAGAGCACTGACATAACTGCGCACCTCTGTGGGTCTTCAGCATGGGAAGAACACCAATTCACGAACAAGCGCCATTTCAGGGCGTAAAGTTGCCTGGTAGAAGTAGCTCTGGCTTGGTTGATCGTGGCTACGACCATGGGTGGTACACCAGCTGGATCTTCCGCGTCCTGTCCAGGGGCCAGACGTGGAGGTTCCAAAGGTCTGGGTGCGGATGCCAGAGCGTGCCCCATCCCTGAGAAAGAAGGTCTTTCCTCAGGGGAATTCACCAGGGAGGGGCTGTCGCGAGGAGTATGAGGTCCGAGAACCAGGCCCGAGTGGGCCAATAATGAGCCACAAGGGTGAATTTTTCCTTGTCCTGCCTGACCTTGCACAGCACCTGTCCAAGAAGGCTCACTGGGGAAAATGCGTACTTGAGCAGCCCCGCAGGCCAGCTGTGTGCCAGTGCATCTGCCCCGAGGGGAGCCTCTGAGTGGGCATACCAGTGCGGCCAGTGGGAGGTCTCTTGGGAGGCAAACAGGTCTATCTGGGCCTTGCCAAACCGTTCCCAAATCAGCTGGACCGACTGGGGGTGAAGCCTCCACTCTCCGCCGGGCAAGCATTGTTGTGACAGCGCGTCCGCTTATCACATTAAGGTTGCCGGGGATGTGAGTGGTGCGCAGTGACTTGAGTTGCTGCTGGCTCCAAAGGAGGAGACGATGGCAAGTCGTGACATGTGGCAGGAGAGTATGCCGCCTTGGCGATTTATGTACGCCACCGCAGTGGTGCTGTCTGACCTGATCAGGATATATTTGTCTCGAACTAACTGGAGAAACTTCCGCAGGGCAAAGAAAACTGTCAACAACTCCAGGCGATTGATGTGCCAGCGCAGCGGGACCCATTTCCAACGGCCTGCTACTGCATGCCCGTTGCACATGGCGCCCCAATCTGGAGGCATCGGTCGTGACCAAGACGCGTCGGGACACCTGCTGCAAGGGTACTCCTGCCCGTAGAAAACAGAGGTCTTTCCAGGAATTGAGTGCTTGGCGGCAGGTGGGGGTGATTTATTTTATTTTTTTTATTTAACCTTTAACCAGGTGAGTCTCATTGAGATTAAAATCTCTTTTACAAGAGAGACCTGGCCAAAAATGCAGCATTTAAAAAACATAAAAAACAGTTTCCAACATATAAAAAGACATCAAGGCAAGTACACATACATAAATAACACAAGACCCTGTGCTGAATAAGGCCTAATACAACTTTATAAACAGTAGCACTGACCAATGTCCACCTGCTCCACATCCCTCAGTGTTGAAACAAACTGTCTATAGGAAATAAAGGTAGTCATTTTCAATGACTTCTGAAGAAGGTTCCAAGCAGAAGGTGCTGCAAACAAAGGCTTTACCCAATTCCGTTTAAATGGTGGCGCCATGGCGTGCCGTGGCGCCATGCTCGTATCGGGACTCGAGTCTGAAGCCAGTGTTGAAGCAGTCTCATATGCATTAACCCCAGCGGCACGACCGCCGCTGAGGATGCCATATGCCCCAGGAGCCTCTGGGAAGGTTTTAAGGGGACCGTTGTGCCTGGCCTGAAGGCGGTGAGGCACATCAACACTGACTGCACACGCTCGTTGGTGAGACGTGCTGACATTGAGACGGAGTCTAAATCCTTGCTGAGAAAAGAGATGCTCTGGACCGGGGTGAGCTTGCTCGGTGAGGTGCCCGAGCACCTGGTCTCTGTGAGTGCATAGTAACTCTCGTGAGTGGGTCAGAATGAGCCAGTTGTCGAGGTAATTGAGCATGTGGATGCCGGACTCTTGGAATGGGGCAAGGGCTGCCTCTGCGACTTTCGTGAAGACGCGAGGGGACAGAGACATGCCGAAGGGGAGGACTTTCTACTGATACGCCTGGCCGTTGAACACGAACCGTAAGAAGGGTCGGTGTCGAGGCAAAAGACAAAGGAAATAGCTCTGTTACTGAGAATGTGAAAATAAATTCAACAAAAAAATTCTCCTCCAGGCCCTCCACCGGGGGACGGAGCAATCTTACCATCTCTGGAGCTAACGTCTTGGTCCCTGGGTCGAGCGTCTCCGGAGCACCTGGGAGACTTATGGGTCCTCGAGGGGGTCCGTGAGACGGGGGGCGTCTGCTTCCTGCATTGTGCTCGACGCTGGGGCTGAGAGCTGGGCCCGGGTTGAGGCGGATCAGCGTGTTTCATAGCCGCAGGAGGACACCCTCGGCGAGCAGACAGGGCATGGCCTATGGCGGCAGGTTTGAGGACGTTTTACCGCTGAGGACTGCTGGGCAGAGTTGTCAACGGCGCCGCCGAATGGACAGAGCTGGGAGACGGGGGCGTTCGAGAAGATGTGGCTTGTCTACCTCCAGCATTTCGACCAGGTCCGGTCCATAGATTGCATTTCTGGACCACAAGGGTTGCCATCGCCCGTTCGAGTGTCGGCGCTTCTGACCTTCGTGGCCCGGGGGGCGCAATTGGTCATTCAGAGCAGTTCCTGCAGCACATCAAGAACAGGACTACCCAAGTGCAAGTTTTGAAGGGCCTTGGAATGGCGTTGGTTGCAGGAAGGGAATGCTTTAGAGGATCTAAGATATTGATCGATGTGATGAACTAGGCAAAATGAAACATATCGTTAAAAACATGCAATTAAAATGAAGACTACAGAGCCTTTGATGGAATCATCCGAAATAAGGAGAGACCATTCTGTCCATAAATTAAAACAAATCAACGTTCTCTCAGCGGAACTATCCAAAACACTTAAAACTACCATTAACAACCCAATGAAGAGACTGTAAGTCTATCCCTCACATCCCTCACATTTAATTTTTATTTTGTTTGCTGTGTGACAAAGAAGGATTTTTCAGAATTTGCTGCAACTAAAAAACATGACCATAAAATACACAACAAATACACCATAAAATATTCTTAAAAGTAATCCATTATATTTGTCCACTGTAACCCAAGTCTTTAAAATCCACATGCTGAGTCTGTAAGTCTTTATTCAATGACCTCTGTCTCCATCTGTCGTAGCGGTCGCAACAGTCAAATCCAGCGCTCATTTAAACATTAAAAAATGACTGGGGAAGGTTTAAGGGATCCAAAATATCTATAAAAAAGTATAATAATAAATATTCATATATTAGAAAGGATTCTTAAAAGTTGTTTAAATTTCTAAAGCTGAAAATCCTTAAAAAAATGTATGGCAAGGCAAGTTTGTTTATATAACATTTTTCATATACAGTGGCAATTAAAAGTGCTTTACGTAAAAATTATGAAAAAAGTACAAGATAATACATTTTATAATCAATTAAGAACAAGAAATTATAATAAACAGTAATAAAATATATATAAAAAAGTTTATTTTTATAATTATTAAAATAATGAAAGAAGAAAATAAGACGTAAAATGATGCAGTGTAAGCCATAAGCCACAAGCACAGTTGCTGTAAATGCATCCATATTGTATGTTTATAATACAATTGTGTCAATCCATACAAATGTAGGTTTAAATGTTACATATGAATACAGTACAATTAATAATGTGATAAGGATGGCCTGTTACAATGCAATGCGATAGGGCAGCACAAAATAAATGGTTTCCAAAAGCAAACTTTCAACCCGTAAGTGCATCCGCCTACTGTACCTTCACATGAAGAGGTCATCCACATTTAAGTATTTTAGTTACAGTAGCAATATAAATAATTTATTACATTTTGGGTGTAAGAAAACTTGACTTACATTGTAAGTCGAAATATGATGTAACCACTTTACAAGCATTGCGAAACGCACCAGCTTATTTCTTATTGGTTCATACCTTTCCCCTATTTTTACATTCAAAAAGATCCTGTGTTTTTGATGGTGGATTTTACAGCCAAACAGCAAAGGCACAGATCTGAGATCGTAAGGGGCATCTTCAATCGCCCACTAGAGTCTGGCAGGACTGGTGGATACCTTGTTAGTTTGAGGTGCTCAATCAAGGCGGCTGTAGAGTGCCAAGTCTGTGCAGAGAGAAAGAGTGGTGATTACAAGGCTATAGGAGCGCAGGGCAGGGGAAACGGACTAGCTCTCCGCAGGTGGTCCTCTGACATTTAAGCCTGCATTTTCTGAATCAGTCTTGAGTGATTAGGGCAGCGACAGGCAAAGGACAGATCAAACAATTATTCCCTCTCTTCCACCTGTTTTTTTTTCTTGGCCTCATAAAAGTGGCAGGTCATTTTTTCCTCTCGCTTAGTGTCTTTCTCTGTATATGACTTCTGCTTTTCTTTAAAAGTCAAAAGAATCTTTGGTAGTTTAGTGCTGCCATATTGCAAGTATTATTGCCAAATATTTTAGTGAGGTCAAATCAATGATGTTTAATTGAAAATACTTATTTGAAGACAAAAAATGCCCATGATACTGTAATTTATTTAGGTTTATTTAGAGGGGTCGGCAGCCTATGGCATGCATGCCAGCATTGGAACCCAGAGGGGTAATCACTGGCACATCAGCAATGGCAAGAGAGAAGTAGACGATTTTATTTACATAAATTACCTGCATTCCAATCTACATGTTGATGTAATCCTCATGTTCACACAGCGTGTTTTTATCAGCTGAATGGGAGGCTAAACAAAAAGATAAAATGTGATGAGACTGCAGTTTACCCAACAGACTCGTGCATCACAAGCCAGCTGCGCTTCACTTTCAGTTAATCACGTGAGTAAACTTTGATTCGGATGTCATTACCCCATTTCGTCATGCTATTGGCATTCTTTAATGGTACAGACCCCAAAATATCTGTCTTGATAAGGAGATGTGCGCTATTACTTTTATTATGATTATGAAGAACTATGATTTTTGACAAGACTTACAAGATAATGTTTTTTAGGTTAATGCTCTATCGCAGGGGTTGGCAACCTTTTTGACATAGTGGCATTTTTTATTTTCCTGGCTGTGCCGAAACCCCCCCATAATTTTTTTTTTTTTTTTTAATGCGATTTTACTTTTTAACCTTAGCGGCATTCAAAACGCTTTACACTGTCTCATTTATCCATTCGCATACACACACCAATGACGGTAGAGCTGCCATGCAAGGCACTAGCCTGCCATTGGGAGCAACTTGGGGTTCAGAGTCTTGCCAAGGACACTTCGGCATGTGGAGTTGTGTGGGATGGGAATTAAACCGCCAACCCTGCGATTGGTGGACAACTCGCTCTACCACCTGAGCCAAAGCCGCCCACATGCTGTAATCAATGCAAAAATATCTGATAGGTGATGGCACTTATAAGTGAGTCGATTAGTGAGTTCCTCACTACCCTGAACCTTAAACCTAAACCTACCCAATAGTGTGATAAAAGCAAATGTCAAAATAAAAAACAAATTGCTGAAGCAACAACGTCATTTTGGCTCATGTGTTGACTCGTGTTTTTTTTTTTTTTTTTTTTTTTGCAAAAGTTGATTGCAAATTTGATCAAACTTGAACTTGAAGGTTGTATATGTATTTGGTTATGTAATGCAAATGTTAAAATGAAACACCTTACAAGTTATGCATTATAGTAAAAGTGTTAAAATGTCATAAGATACAAGGCGAAAAGTAACTGTTTATAATCAGCCGTTTTACTTGTGATTTGTGTTAGTGAATAAAAGTCATTGCTGTTGTATGTAGCAAAAAGTCTAAACGTGCAAATCAGAAAGTTTGCAGCAAAGTGATTCAGTGACATCATGATCATTTCTGCCACAATGCTAATTTAGGTAAAAAAATATTGATTGATACTGATCAATGCTTCAAGAAAGAGTATACTATAAGCCAGTGTTCCTTCAACTGGTGTGTCGTGAACCAAAAGTGGGTTGCAGGTCTATTCGGACTGGGTCACAGACAGCAGTAAAAGAACATGCCATGGATCTCTCGTTGAAATTTTTTGCCGGGGACCTAAGTTAATTTTCAACGATTTATACACACAAAAAGGCTTTTCATCTGCAACGCGATACTTTCGTGGAGAAGTGTAATGGAACAACTCGTGCCAATGATCTTCTCTATGACCTACTGTATCTCTATATATTTTCATATTATTAATGTATTAGGTAGAATCTATTCTATTTTTCATAAAAACTATAATTTTATTATTTTTATTATTATATTTATTAAAAACCTAAATGAACAAAAAAGATAAAAGATAAAATGCTACCCAGGATACATTAAATACAGGTTCCCTCTCTGTCACTCACTCAAAGTTGTTGAGTCGATGTAGTGACACTAGTGGTTGCCCTTTGGAACACCAAACACCTCTGACCTTTGAGAAAAGGCCAATGGGAATTGGCAAGTGGAATTTGCATGCCACTCCCCCCGGACATAAGGGTATAATAGGAGCTGGCTTGCAACCACTAATTCAGATTTTCTCTTCGGAGCCGAGCGGTTGTGTTCAGCCAGCTGAATTACTCTGCCGTTCCATTCATCCTCTGAGAGCAGTGAGCTGTTAAATTTATGGCGCATTACAGCAATAAATTATATAATATACAATATATTTTTTCCTCATAAAGAGTATATTTTCCTACTAAAAGTGTGGCACTTACGAAGTGTCTTGTTAAAGATACCTTTTCGTATGTGTATTATTCCTGGTTACTGTCGCTATCTCTCCACTTCATGGCATGATTGCTGTCTCTCGTGCTTGGGTGCTTCCCACGTGGAGACATCAGTTTGTGGGTGGTTAATTTCCACATTGCAAAAACATGACCATGGCAACATTGCGGTCGCGGCTCTCCTTCGTCATAGCCGCGCCTCGCCACAGTACCTTTGTTCCCGGAGGTGCATGATGAACTCACACGATCGTGGCAGGCACCCTTTACTGCCCAAACCCAGTTCACGGGCTCCTCCACTCTCACTACCCTCAACAGTGGGGCGGCCAGGGGGTACGCAGCGATTCCCCAGGTGGATCAAGCGGTTGTGGTGCACTTTTGCCCACAAAGCACCACCACCTGGCAGAGCCGCCTGAGGCTCACTTCCAGGGCCTGTAGGCTACCATCATCAATGGCGGCCAATGCCTACGGTGCTACTGGACAGCCGCCTCTGCCCTGCATGCCATGGCTCTCCTGCAAGTGCACCAAGCCAAGGCACTCAAACAACTGCACGAGGGTAGTCCTCTGATCTCGCCCTCCGGACACCAAAGGCCATGGCGTGGCAGGCGATATCCTTCCTGGTTGTCCTGGAGCACCACCTTTGTCCCTGGTTGAGTCGAGGGAGGCTGACAAGGTACGATTCCTTGATGCCCCCATCTCCCAGGTTGGGCTATTCAATGACACTCTACAGGATTTCGGCCAGCAATTCTCAGCGGTAAAAAAGCAGACAGAGGCCATACAACACATCCTGCCCGGCGCAACTCAAGGTCCCGCACCCTGTCTGCTCGTCACCAAGGGCATCCACCTGCAGCAGCAACACCTGATCTGCCACAGCCCATCCCAGAAGGCCAGCCCCATGTGGAGCCACCCGCAGAAAGCAGATGCCATGTGAATGCGAGAGGCGAGAACGCCGCTGCCTTGCGCGTGGAGAGAAACTGTTTGAGAACGTTCAGAAAACGGCGGTCACACTGAAACAATTTCATAGGCTCCTGGGGCATATGGCTTCCTTAGCGGCGGTCACGTTGTTCAGGTTAATGCATATGAGACCTCTTCAGCACTGGCTTCAGACTTGAGTCCTGAGATGAGCATGGTGTCATGGGGAACAACTCGTGCTTGTGCTCATCTTCCTCGCCTGCGTCTCATAGCGCGTTTAAACAACAAAACTGCGCCTCTGACTAAAATGTCAAGCAAAATGTCTGAATATTAAAAAAAAACGGGAAAAGGTTGTCTGGTACATGCTGCCGAATGTTCAGCAGTTCATCCCTGGTAAAACTGACTGAAAAATATTACTAAACACAGGACAAACAGACAAAAACAACAAAAGAACTGAAGAGCTACACACCGAGGCTGCCATCTGTGGCGCCTTCTTGTTTCAAATCTTGTTTGATGCCTGTAAGTGCATTGGGGAGGTCACGTGACGGCCGGGTGTGCTGGCTACAAGGCACACAAAGGTCTGCCCATCTCGCACTACCAGTCCACGTAACACAGTTCAGTTAATCATGATGTTTTGTATAGGGACCCCTAGTGTCACTACATTGACACAATGTCGAGTGAGTGACAGATAGGGAACGTCCTGGTTACTTTCGTAACCTTCATTCCCTTATGGAGGGAACTAGATGTTGTGTCCCTCCTGCCACAACACTGAACTACCCGCTGAAATTGCCGGGACCTTGTCTCGGCTTCTCAGCACAAAACCTCAATGACTGGTTGCAAGCCAGGTACTTTTATACCTGTACTGTATGTCTGGGAGAGTGGCATGCAAATTCCACTCACCAAATTCCATTGGCCTTTTCTCAAAGATTAGAGGTGTTTGGGGCTCCCAAGGGCGACCCCTAGTGTCATTACATCGGCACAACGTCTCGTTCCCTCCATCAGGGAACGGAGGTTACGAAAGTAACCAGGACATTATGTTTTGTTCTATGGTGGGTTGCCACTTGATGTCCAGTGTAAAATCTGGGTCCTGAAGCATAACCAGTTGAAAACCACTGCTATAAACCTAACACACAACCTTGAAACTAAGTTGGGAAACAAGATATTTGGAAATATACCTGGTTTGTATTAATTCTTGGCTTTAGTAGCATTATGCAGCACGTGCAGTATACACTGGATAAAATAAAGAGGATCACAAATGGAAATTGATAAACATAGTAAACATAATTTCACAGCCCATAATACAGTCTGTGTAAAATCCAGCACAAGAGGGCAGCATTCAAACCCACAATCAAACCACAGCTGCTTCAGCCAGAATCTCCACCTGAAACAACAACCATAAAAGCTGCAGGTCTCTCTCTCTCTATGTGGCTTCATGCGGAGCTGTGGAGGTATTCATCCAGAGCCTCCACACTGCAGCCTACCACTAATTCACATCACAGAAAGCAGCTCAGTCTTTCCTGGCCAGTGATAATGTTGTCCAGCACTACCGCAGGGACTCCCCTTTGATGTGGTCTTAAGAAGTTTCCATTTCTTCCAGGGAAACTGGCAAGGCACAGCATTTTAGGTGGAGCACTTTAAATATTTCAGAGACACCTTATTGTGCCTAAAATGATCTTTTAGAAATGTGACACAATGATGGCTTAATTCTGTAAAATAACACCATATTGTTTGAACAGAAATCTAAATTGGCCCTTTTTAAATTCCTAATGCAAATCCCTGCTCTTACTCTTCACAATTCATCAGATAATTGTATTCCACTGAAAGGTTTTGTTGATATTTGCAAACATTCTGTGTAGGAGATGTTTTAAACCCTAACTCAAATAACATTTTCAGACCTGTAGTGTGTTTGCCTTGTTCTCAAACAGGCACTATATTATCAAATGGTACATTTCAAAATTAATTACCAAAATTTGCTAAAAACAATTTTCACACGTGAGCGAAATGTCCCCTAATTGTTTAGAATGTTTGTGCACTGATCCGGGGTTTAGCACCAACATGATTACACAGGAAGTCGACATGTTGCTTCTGAGATTTCCAGTACCTTAGGATTGGCCACATTATGCTGACTCACTGATAAGCGGAATCGCCTATCAGACATTTTTGCATCGGCGCCAGCATGTTTACCTTCCCCTGTGGCATGATGGGAAGCGCGTAGTTGTCAACAGCGTGAGAGACCTAATCATGGTCACAAAATTAGGGGGTTCAGTTTATAAAATATTTTTCTCTTTTCTGTATTATTGCCTGTACAGCTGAAAACAACTCTCATTACAACTCGCTTTTGGTGTCCTACATGAACAATGCACCTGAGCAATGGAGCTCACACATGCCCTTACGCCCAACAACACATGCATTAGCCACTGGGGGCAGTGTTTCAAATTTCATTATGAACGGACCAGGGGTGGACTGGGACCAAAACGTGGCCCTGGACATTCTGGCCTAGAGCGGCTCACCAAATCCAGCCTAAAACACACCACACAGGCTTATTGATTGAATTTTCAGGCTCAATTACACATTTTTGTGTTGAAAAAAACAACATTGTATTGACTGCTAGTCACGACAGCGGGCCCCACAGTGCAAAAAAATCATAAATTTAAAACAAATAAAACCACTGTAAATGGGATGTGTATTTAGAGAAAGCACTAAAATAAGCAATTTATAGCTCAGCCAAATAACCTTGGAACATCCTATCAGCCAATAACCAAGTAAATCTGTGTCCAGGTGTATTTAGGAGAATTGGTGCTCTTTTAAAGGCAAAGGTGGTCACACCGAATATTGATTTAGCTTTTTATGTTTACTGGATTTTATATGACATTAATTGATGAATGAAAACTATTTATGCCATTTGTTTTTAAGACATCCTCACAACATTTTTCACAAGTGCCTAAAACTTTTGCAAAGAACTAATATATACACATACAATATCATAAAATGTTGTTTAAAATAGTTAAAAGAAAAAAGTGTCAAACAGCAGGACACTTATGACAATGCTTAAAATTACATGTTAATCGCTCACATAAATATGTGTAAATGTTGATTTAAAAAAAAAATATGAAATTGTTAGCCAGAGTATGTACATATATAAATATTAACAAATATAAATATATGTAAAACAAAATAATCATACCTCTTAAATTGTAAAACTTTGCAGATTAATTGCTCATATTTGCACTTTTTGTGAGTTGCATCTTTATATCTGCAGGGTTTTAATTTCTTCCCCAGATTATTCTTGAGAAAAAGTGCAAAGCCCAATGCTTTGACAAGTGCCGTTTCTGCTATCCTTTAAACAAATAAGCTTTAAAGGAATTGTTCTCCCAAATATGAAAATTTGCTGATACTTTACCATCCAAGAAGAGTTTCTTTCTTCATCAAAACAGAATTAAAGATTTTTAGGAATTCATTTCAGACCTCCTCCTTTAAACAATGCAAGATGATGTACTCTGTTTTTTGATGGTCTGAAATGCATATTTAGGGTGCATCAAAATAATCCACACGAATCCAGTTGACAAATAAAGTTCTTCTGAACACTAAAGATTGATTATTTATTGTATACTTTTGAACTATAAATGTTCACTTCCGTATATCTCTGTGACACGCGCTCATGAGAGGGATGACGTAAGCTCGTTGGTAAGGTCACGCGTCACATGTAGGAGGAGGCAGGAAGCACGACATTGTTTACAAAGAAACTTGCACTGACCACAGACCAAGCATCGTTCACAAACCAAATCAGTCCAAAACAATATAAAATAAGAAGAAATTACTGCAGTAAATAACCATCCTTTATTTCAGAGCAATGCCATTGTGTTATCTACTTGTGCTTTATATTTAGCAGAAATATATAGGCTATATATTTCAAGCCACACAAGTTGTAGATAGTGAAACCAAGTGTGAGAGAGTTTACTGAGATTCACAGGATTTACACAGTGGGATCAATGGTACAGGTGATATCACAGAAGAGAAGCTTCACAAATTGAAGAGGTAACAAGCGAAACAGCAATATACAGAAACGGATATAGACGAAGATCAAGAGCAAATACAGACAGTTAAATAAACAAAGTGAGTCCTTTGTGTGAGAATTGATAGTGAAGTGGCATGAAGGTGAGTTATTCATTTTTCTTATTCATTATTGTTGAGCAGAACAGCTCGGATGGCTAATCGAATTTGAAGAAATGTAAGACTAAATTATGAAAATCTGAGAATCCTGTCTTAGTCTGAAACATTACGGCAGTAAAATAAGTTGTAAATGTCATGGCATGTGTCTTAAACACAACAAACTGAATGCTTATCCTGAGAAAAAAGCTGCTTGAATATGGGATATTCTTCTTTCTATTAACATTTTGCTATGGACATTTTTTAAAGCAACATTACTGATATAGTTTTTTTAAATAATGTACACCAGTACAGAACCATTAGAGGTTTATTTAGGACTATGTGCCAGAGCTACATACTAATGATACTTGGAGATCCATCGGGGAGCAATTATCCTTAGATCAATTTACTGTACATATAGGTTCAGCAAATCCATAAAAAAGCTTTACAAACTATAAAACAAATGGAATGTAGGAAGAACTGTTTTTCTATCGGGAAGACACGCAGACTTGAGTGAGGTTTAAGATGCCATTTATTTGATGAATGTAGAACAGAAAAGTAATGTCTCTCTTTAGCGCAGGCCCCGTCTGGCGGTCCGAGGGAGTTGTACTCGGAACCATCATATCCTGCCGGAGATGGGAGGCAGGGGCAAGGAGCCTACCCCCGTGTGGGACGGGTCTCAACTGGTGGTGGTGGGGTGGTGGAGGTTGCCGTGTTAGCACACTGAAACAGCAATGTGATAGATTGTGAGCAGACTTATAAAGCAATGGCTTACCTGTGATTGGCTGGGAATTACCCAGCTAATAGTGTGATGATGTACAGCTGCTAGTCTTCCTGCTAGAACTACGCTGCGCTCACATTGATGGTTAAAGAGTTATAATATTGTATGTTTGTAAATGCAATCTATGGTTTACAGTGAAGAAAGTATGTGGGTTCTTTTCTGAAATATCAGCAAAACAAGTTTAAACTTGCTTCAATTAGCTTGTGTGATTATGTCAGACATCCTCACACATATAACACACTTCTAAAGCCTAAGAAATGTGATTTATTAAAATAAAAACTACCAACAGAAATGCAATGTGTCTTTACTGCTTAAATGATAAAACTTAATAACAGCTGTTTTCGATTGAACAATATTATTTATTGCATTCAAAATAAATGCAAAGACATCATATTCACAGTATGACATTATTTTTATTCATTTATCCTTTCACAAACAGAAGTCCATGTGCTGCGGTGGTGGAGACGGGATCTGTTCATCCTGTAATATCGTATATGATGATCTTGATCAGATAAGATCATCGTTAGATCATATCTGACCTCATATCTGTCACAGTGACAGCACTTTTGGAAATTAAAACTGCCGTTTGCGTGATTTCTTCACAAAAAAGTTCATATCCACCAACAGCTTCTGTGGGTGATTTGTGTCTAATAGAGCAGATGCGATAATGACTGTGACCCATGAAGTATTATCATTTATGTAAAATCATGTGTTTTTCCTGATGCAATGATCTGGTGGAAATTTAAATATGACCAAAATTCTAATAATCAGTTTTAGAGCAATTTGAGCGAAGCGCCCATAGACAGCAGTTCTTTTCTGAGCATTTGCTTGAAAACCGTAACTTCATCTATAGGAAGTGTGGAATCAATGTTTTATGTAATCGCACCTTTTATGTAAATTTGCACTTTTAAAGTGCAAAGCTCACAACAGTGGCGTATATCAGTGCTATTTCCCAGAACGTTCTCGCGACCTGGTAGCATCTCTTCCACGGCTCGGTACTGGGTCACGGCCCCGGGATTTGTGGACCTCTGCTGTAATGGGTTGCCCTTACAAGAATGTAGAGTTCTGACAAACTTGCCATAAACTTGGTACAAACTTGCCACAAATTCACCACTCATTATTTTCACATGCAAATGAGCTTTGCGACAAATTCTTTATTGTCACCAAAGGTTTGCTGCAGGTGCACCACTACCGATGAAGAGCTGTGAAAATAATGAGTGGCAAATCTGCTGCAAGTTTGCCAGAACTGTACATTTTTTATAAGGGTAATAGTGTAGTGGGTAGTTGCCAAGGCATTCATATGCAGTTGAGTTTTTTTAGTGCATTGCTATATTGTTGCTAGGTTGCTGGGTGGTTGTCATGGTGTTGTTATGGGGTGTTCGGAGTAATTGTAAGGTTGTTGCTTACGTATCTCACCAAAGTGGTAATGGCAAAGTCCCTTTCAAGGCAAATCAGTCCACTCTGCAGTCAACATGGGAAAATACCCTGGCTGCTATGTTTTGGATACAAGCGCATACACGTACAGCTCCTATGCACTTGAATGGGGTAAGACTGAAATCTACATAATGGTAGGAATAGCAGTAAAATCTGACCACAATATCTTAAATAAAAATAAAGGATCTTTCCATCTGGTCCAGCAAATGTGCATACACATTCTCGAGTTGACTGACAGGTAACGTCTGTATCTAAAAGGTGATTGGCTCTTTTACCTGTAAGGCGGGACTTTCTTTTCTACACCCAACCATTTTGGACATTCCAATTCCTTCCATTCATGTTAATACAAATGCTCCATCTCAGCTCAACTGTCTTTAGTGTAGGTAGCCATACAGTGACATTAAGCATGTTTACATGCACTTTCTTACACAGATTATGGTAAATAAACCAACATTGAGTATGGTAATTTACATTAAATGCATTAAATTACTTTCCTTTAAAACTTTCCTTTGTAACGGCTTAAGATTAAACCGATCGACACAGGTAGATTTTCGTGTTGCATGTAAACAACTCTACCGATGTTCTTACCTGCTTATCCAATGTGCACTTATTGTGTGCATGCCTCTTCATGGTTTGATATCAAAAGCAGAGAATAACTAGATTTCAAATCTCATGTAAACACAGAATTCTTGCTTTACTCGATTTTTTAAACAAGCAGATTTCTGTGAGTTATCAGTGTATTGCTTTGCATGTAAACAGGCTCAGTGATGGTTATGAGGAGGAACAAAAAGCAAGTAAAATGTTAACTTGCATTGTATGTGCATAATTACCACATATATCCTTGAATATATCTTTGCATTCAAAGAAACTCATTTGAGTTTGAGATGGCATAAGTGTGACAAA
Organism: Moxostoma hubbsi; assembly: GCA_032164185.1. NCBI lineage: Eukaryota > Metazoa > Chordata > Actinopteri > Cypriniformes > Catostomidae > Moxostoma > Moxostoma hubbsi. Next base: position 5,333,595 of record JAVLUX010000036.1, read on the forward strand.
ATGATGAAAGAATTATCATTTTTGGGGAAACTATTCCTTTAACATGTGGTCCTCACTGAAAATTAATAATGGGGAATTGGTCAAACAAGATACAAAGGATAAAAATTAAAAAGGAATATTAAAGGAAATTAGTGTCTTTTTTTCTTTTTTTAAATTACAGTCATTTAGTATAAATTTTTCTGTGTTCTGAAGTCCAGCTTCAAAACCAGCCTGCTGCTTCAAAGGCAAAGGATTAGAGTTTTTATCCCATAATTAATATGGTTGAGGGGCGAGTGACAGCACCTGATGATGGGCCAGAGGAGCCAGCTTCCTGCTGTGGCCATCGAGAGCTCCGCTTACCCACAGAACACTGCCACACAAACCCATCAGCCAACAGACAATAACTTGCGTCTCATTCTGTCTCTATTGATGTATATTGTATTGTAATGTTCTATTGATGGAGCGTAATCTACCTTTTATCCTTTTTCTTATAACGGACGCTGAAATACACGCATCTGATTGTGAAGCCCAAATGAAATTAAGCCCCATTTTCACTGTCCTGGTCGCCCTTGAAATGTATCCTGGGAAATTCTTGACATGTTTTTTGGCCTTTAACCTCACCAGGTCATTTTAATTTCCCACCAACTGTTAAGCAAAATAGGCAGGTCCTCCACTGCCTCTATCTTTCTCTCTCTGTCTCTCACTCACTCTCAACTGCTCTTTCTTTCTGCCGCCCACTCTCTCTTTTCTTGCATCCAGCTGCTTATTACTAACATTTAACACTCAGATATGAATTTGGAGGGTTGATGCATAACATGTCCATCAGGGATTTATTTTATTATTATTTAAACAAAATGAACATAAAATGAAAAGTGCACATATTTTGCACTGTTATGGATATTAATGTGTGGATATTTTAGCTTTTAGCATTGTAAATCACCTTTTTGACTGCATTAATTCATTATAAATTGTCCTGTGGTGTGAAAAATAAATGTTTAAAAGTACAAATATTCCATGTAGTGTTTCAATTAATGAGGCCATATAAAATGCATGTATAATAATTATAAAATAATTAGCAAAATGCTTTTTTTTAGTTTTAGATGGGAGTATGGCATGTCACACTGCAGGAATTTTCAAATTCTCAAAAGTGGTTCATGTCAACTATACTTTTAAATATTTATTTAATTTAACTATTTAATGTGGCGTTCAATACTTTTAGTATTTATTTAAAATAAAATTAATTACTGGAATGAGATATCTAAAAGGGTGTGTTGATTTGGAGAATTCCCTTCTTGCTTTGAAGTCTGCACCCCACTGTGTGCCCTAACTTTGACACAGAGGGACATGAACGGTGCTATTTTTATACCTTGAGGGAGAGGGGCTTTTCCCTGGATTTTTTGTCCTGAAGTTAGAAAATCTAGAGATTAATATGTCTAAATGCATTAAAGATTGTATAACTCTAATCTTCAGGACACAAAATTTCCTGGTTTTACTACATACTATATATTTTAACAGACATACTGTACTTGAAATAATATATCTATTTAATTTTGGTATCCTGGATGCCACGGTAAAATACGGAACCGTTGAAAAGACAGAGAGGTTATTTATTTTCTACCTTTATCCATCCCTTATGAAAATTAAAGGTGCAATATTTAAGATTGACAACAAGCATTTGAAATGGGTACTGCAGACCAAATTCTAAATATTGGAGAGTTGTCTGCACCACCCCAGACCCAGGTTGCCAGAATGTTGACATGCAAATTAGCCAACTCAGCATTCATTTTAAAGGATTTCTGGGCTTTAAGCTGCCTCCATCATCCAAAGGTATCTCCAATATTTATCCTTATTTTACTACGCCTCTGGTCATGGTGGTTTTTAGATGGATGGAAAGCATAGTCATTCTGCCAATTGTTTTTTTTATAAATAATAATAATAATAATTATATATATATATATATATATATTTATTTATTTATATATATATATTAATATATATTTATATATATAAATATATATAAATATTAATATATTAATATATATATATATATATATATATATATATATATATATATATATATATATATATATTAGTGTAAGAATGGTTAATTTCCATAAGGTCCATTGGTGGAAACCCTTGTTTTAAAAAACATACTTTACAAACATTAAGACATAGTATCACTGAAGCAAGTGTAATATTTTTGTTTATTTTTTTATTTCTAGAATAATGATTGTTTTGGTTTTACTGTATTATTGCTACAGTGTTTCTGATAATACCATGGTTGAAATATAGTTCCCTGTCTGTCGCTCACTTTGACGTTGTGTTGAAGAAGCGTCACCAGGGGTCTCTCTTGAGCACGGAATATGCCTCTAATCTACGAAAAAAGGCCATTGAGAATTAGGCAGACAGTATTTGCATACCCCGCCCCCAGACATATGGTATAAAGATGGGAAAATATGTTGAGTTCATTCAGAAATGTTCTTCAGAGCTGATGGTCGTGTATGCAGTCAGCTGCAAGTTACACACCAGTTCCTGTTCCTCTGATGCTTGCCTGCTGTTGGATCTTCTCCTTCTCTGCAAGACAGTGCAGTTTGCCCCTGGGCGCTTCAACAGCGCAAAAACTAAAAGAGTTATTTAAAAGAATGCAGCCCCGATCCTGACATGCTGCAGGAACTGCGCTCAGCGACCGACCTCGTGCCTCAGAGCCACGAAGGTCACAGCGCAGTCACTCGGGCAGGTGATGGCCACACTCGTGGTCCAGGAACGTCATCTGTGGCTGAACTTGGTTGAGATGCGTGAGAATGACAAAGTGCGCTTCCTCAACGCCCCTGTCTCCCAGTTCGGCCTCTTCGGAGATACTGTCGAGGAATTTACACAGCAGTTCTTCGTGGTGAAGAAACAGAGGAGCCATCTCACATATCCTGCCCCGCTGCAAACCTGCCGTCATGGGCCAGGCCCCGTCTGCTCGCCGAAGGCGTCTTTCCGCGGCAAAGAAACACCCTGCTCCGCCTCAACCCGGGCCCAGCTGTCAGCCCACGTGTCGAACACCCAGCAGGAAGTTGACCCCCCCCCGTCTCACGGACCCCCTCGAGGACCCGCAAGGCTCCAGCGGGTAAGCAGACTGCTCCATCCCCCGATGGAGGGCCGGGAGGAGAATCTTTTGTTGAATTTATTTAATTTGCCCCCTAGACAGGGCTGTGGTACCCACATTCTCAGTAAAAGAGCCATTTTCTCTGTCTCTGCGTCACCTGGCCCGCAAATGCCATTCTCACGGCACTCTGCCGCCACACCTCAACAGCCCTGGCACGCTGTATGCGGACCCCCCGCCCTCAGCCTCACGACTCTTCCCCGGCTGGCCAGTTCTGATGAGTCCAGAGGATGCCTTCTACCGGACCTCCTCCTCAGTCTCTAACCCACCCCCTGCCGGGTGTGCAGAGTAAGGTAAGTTTTTCGAGCCTTTTCTCAGCACCAGAGCCTTGGGACGCGTCCTCGCCTCCCGACACCGAACTACCTGTACCGCCCCGCTGCGAAGCCCCGCCGGGTACGTCAAAAATAATCGGCCCCTTGGTGCTCCTAGCATGGGGCTTTCACATCCCAACCCGTCACGCTGGCTAGCCCGGACCATTCGACTCAGTTACGCAATTCAGTTTGCCAGGCCTCCGCCCCCCTTCGCGGGCGTCCACTTTTCCGCAGCACACGGCGAACATGCCAAATCACTGCGTGTGGAAATCGCTACTCTTACTCAAAGACACGATAGAGCCTGTCCCTCCAACCGAGATGAAGAAGGGTTTCTACAGCCCTTACTTCATTGTATCCAAGAAAGGCAACAGCTTACGATCGATCTTGGGCTTGCAAGTTTTCAACCGGGCTTTTGCTACACAAAAATACATCTTAACTTGCGTCCGGCATCTAGATTTGTTTACAACGGTAGACCTGAAGGACGCGTACTTTCACGTCTCATTTCTGCCTCGACACTGACCCTTCTTACGGTACGCGTTCGACGGCCAGAAGTATCGGTACAAGCTGGCCCTCGGGGCTGTGCAAGTACGCATTTCCCCCAGTGAGCCTTCTTGCACAGGTGCTGTGCAAGTTCAGGCAGGATGAGGAACAAGTCACCCTAGTGGCTCCCTACTGGCCTGGTTCTCGAACCTCGTACTCCTCGCGACAGCCCCTCCCTGGCGAATTCCCCTGAGGAAAGTCCATCAGGGACGGTGCTCTGGCATCCGCACCCAGACCTCTGGAACCTCCACATCTGGCCCCTGGACGGGACGTGGAAATCTAGCTGGTCTACCACCTGCCATCGTAGACACGATCAGCCAAGTCAGAGCCCCCTCTACCGGGCAACTTTATGCTCTGAAGTGGCAGTTGTTCGCAAATTGGTGTTCTTCCCAGGCTGAAGACTCACAGAGGTGCGCAGTTAGGTCAGTGCTCTTATTCCTGCAGGAGAGGCTGGAGGGGAGGCTGTCCCCTTCCACCTTGAAGGTGTATGTTGCTGCTATCGCAGCCCACCAGGACGCAGTAGACGGCAAGTCTTTGGGCAAGCACGACTTAATCATCAGGTTTCTAAGAGGCGCCCGGAGGTTAAATCATTCCCGGCCAAGCCTGTTCCCCTCCTGGGATCTCTGGAGACCCCCCTTCGAGCCGCTAGAATCAGTTGAACTCAGGGCCCGCTCTCTATAGACTGCCCTGCTGATCGCGCTCGCCTCCATCAAGAGGGTCGGGGACCTGCAAACGTTCCCTGTCAGCGACACTTGCCTGGAGTTCAGTCTGGCAGACACACATGTGATCTTAAGACCGCTTGCACTTAGTGCCCTTTCCCTCGGCCGAGGTAAAGCTGTGCGCTTTCTCTCCCAGGAGATCCCGTACATTCAGATCCCTGGATGAATCCTCCCTAGCCCTGTGGTTCTGTAATTCAGCGGAGGAATTCGCCAACCCAATCCACTGTGGATACTCAAATCTACCCTGTAATGGAATAGGTTCTGCACAGGTTGGAACTCCTGCGTGGACTCCTCCTGTGTGTATTTTCCTTATGAGTGGACCCGCGTCTCCCTTAGGCAGTTCCAGCTGCCCTCTGGTCACCGTGTTGTAGCAACCCCTCCCTCCTTGAGGCTGGATCTACCACCGCACCATTTTTCCACATTTGACCTGAGTGGCCCATGTGATGTATTTCGCCACTTTTACCTCCTCGTCCCTGGGCAGGTGTGGTCTCCGTAGGGTCTTTTCCCCCCTTCCCATGATGCGTGTAAGGGCCCCAGCCATTTGTCTCTTTGTGTCTCTCACCTAGGCTAGGCCCGTTCCCAGGTTGGCAAAGCGTTGCCTTGTTCCCCTGTCTAGGTTAACCGGAAGGATTCCGACGACTTTTATGGGCATTGGGGAAGGGTACGTGCACTCTGACACAGCTGTTCACCTTTGCATGTAAAATACCTGCGTAAAATACGCTCCTGTGTCAGCAGTACACGTACACGGCTCAGCGCATGGCGTGATTTAAATTGGACCCCTAGTGTCGCTTCTTCGACACAACGTCGAAGTGAGCAACAGATTGGGAACATCTAGGTTACGTATGTAACCTCCATTCCCTGATGGAGAGAACGAGATGTTGTGTCCTCCCGGCCATGTCGCTGAACCGGACCATTTCCAGCTCCTCAGAAAAATTCTGAATGAACTCAACGTATTTCCCTGCCTTTATACCCGTATGTCCGGGTGCGGGGTATGCAAATACTGTCTGCCTAATTCTCATTGGCCTTTTTTCATAGATCAGAGGCATATTCGGCACTCAAGAGAGACCCCTAGTGTCACTTCTTCGACACATCGTCTCGTTCCCTCCATCAGGGAATGGAGGTTACATACGTAACCTAGACATTATGTAATAAAACAATGGAAAATTGGGTGGTTATGGTTTTACAACAAGTACCATTTTTCAACTATGCTTACTGGAGTAAAAACATTTCTATCAGGACGACTTGCAGACTTGAGTGAGATTTAAGATGACATTTATTTTGATGAATATAAAACAGAAAAGTAATGTCTCTCTTTGGAGTAGGCCCCGTCTGGCGGTCTGAAGAAGTTGTACACGGAACAGTCATATCCTGCCGGAGATAGGAGGAATGGGAGAGGAGCCTACCCCTGTGCAGTACGGGACTCAACTGGTGGAGGTGGGGTGATGGAGGCTGCCGTGTTAGTACACTGAAACAGCAATGTGATAGATTGTGGGCAGACTTATAAAGCAACAGCTTACATGTGACTGCTAGTCTTCCCGCCAGAACTATGCTGCGCTTAAATGGGTAGTTTTTGTAAGGTATGGACAAAGGTACTTCAAGGGAACCCAAACATAATTGCGAGGGAATAGAAACTATAGCAAGGGAGTACAAAACTTATTACGAGGTAATGCAACATATTTATACAAAATGCAAAAAAAACAAAACAAAACTGGGGGATAGAAAATGTACAGCAAGGGATCGCAATCAGTTGCAAGGGAACGCAAATCCATTTCAGAATATAAATTCCCTCTAGCATAAATGAGCCTTCACAATAAGAATTGCCACTGTGTTTTTAAAATAAATAATTTAAAGAAAGATTTTGTTTTCCCTGCTGTACCGAAGTACATACCGAACCGTGAATTGTGTGTACCATTCCAGCCCTAATAAATAAATAAATAAATCATATTTGCTTAATATATTAAGATTTGTTGTCAGAGAGTCTACAGGTATGTTGAATAAGTCAAATTCCACTCTCAGATTTGTATTTGATTATTTTTTTTAAATGTTTAAAGCATTTGTTTGTGCATTTATTCATGTATAGACATTTACTGGGAAAACAAGATGTTTAAAATATGATTTTTTTTTACAGTGTAACATTTACATTTTTATATTTACGCTCATGTAGTCTTTAGCTGAGTGCAAGTGTGCTGTGTTTTATGCCCTTCCATAACTTTCTCTATTGACACCCTCTTATGAAATGCATGTCTGTTTGCTGCTGGCACCCCGCGGTGGCTCTTTTGGCAGTCTCATAGAGAGGTCAGTCGAAGAACAGTGTGGAGAGACCAATTCTGGCTGTTCCCAGCCCATGCACATCCACCCTTACATCTGCTCCCTTCCATACACACACACACACTGGCTGCTGCTATATTACTACTTGCTGCTTGCCTCAAGGAGTCAGGCCTCAACAGTATTCAAGACAAAAGAGAAGAAATGAGAATGGGAGGCAAAAAGAATCACCCCAGCTGCACAATGTTTGTTTCTTTATCCATGCAAAATCTATGGTCTTTATGGCTATCAGTGCTATGGAATAATACGGCCTTTGAAGTCGGTGTACAGTATCGCGCTGTGGCATCACTAAGGGCACTATTAAAACCCTTACAAAAATGTCTTAAGGAATTTAAAAATGCACCGCGGGGACCGCTTATATATTGCAAGCATTTGAAATCAAACTGACGGGCCCAATGGTGAACGTTGACACTGTGAAAGTCGCTGGGACAAATTTCAAGTCGCTGATGTGGCATCAAGAAGAGATAATATGGATGCCTGTAAGAAGGTCAAACTTTGGAGGAGGTATGGAGGAAAGCAAGAAGGACAGGTGACTTGATATGGCTTTAATCTCCAAGCTCTGGGAGTGAGATTCAACCCACTCTTCTCCCAGAGGGCATTGATCAATCAAGACCTGACTCTCTCAAACTGTTTGCGCTGGGTTCTCCATCTATCACCAGGCCTGCTCCGCCATCATGTCCAAATATGTGACCGTGGAATGAGAAAATCGCTTTCAATTAAGCAGCATGAAATAGGTTCATTCTGCTTGATTTATAGTGCATGAATAATTAGGAAAACAGGGTCTTTAATGAAATCGAAGGGTAGGGTTATAGGTTTATTTTCCGAGCTTCGGCGAGCTGTGGAAACACAGATGAGAACGGTCATGTTCTGAGGAAAGATGAGGATAATGAAAGAGTGACAGATCCTCTTAAGTGTCTTTCTCTGCAATCCAAATTAGTCTAAGGAGAAGTGCAGCTCTAATGGCAAGTATAGTCATGTTTACAAGCAAACTGTAAAGATGTGTATTTCTCTAGCGTTCTCTCCCTGCCATTGCTGAATTAAATTTCTAATATAATTTAGACCAAAAATAAACCTTAATATCATTCTTTAATTCAAAACATGATGATATGGTGTAGAAAGACATATTTCACCGTTGTACATAAGAGTTTGATTGCAACATGTAGTAATGTAATTCCCAAATTGACCACAAATTTCTGTAGATCTGATATATATTTATGTTTGTAGCATACCATGAAAAGAGATGTGGAGCGTAGTGACTAGTTAAATAAGCAAGTATCATGGATGCAGAGACAGGACCCAGGCGCAGAGTTTAAAAACAATAATTTTTTTAAATACAAAAATAAAGGGAAAAACTCAACCAGAACTCCCACAAAGAGGATAAACAAACATAAACAACCCTGTAGGGTAAAATGAAACATTTAAATAATCCAGGCTGGGGCAGGGGAAACTGGAGACAGGACCGACCAGATTGGGTAGGGATGGAGGGAATAAACTGACTGGAACAAACACAAGACTGGAAACAAGAAGATCTGGCACTGGACAGCAAACATGAGGAGACTAAAATAGGGTGAGGAATCAACAGGTTAACTAGACAGGGTAGGTGTGACTAATAAACTAATAATGGGTAAACATGGAGGCGGGACATGCTGTAAGACAGAGACATGAGGCGATACAGAAACAAAACAAAGCCATATGCTCACACAAGATAAAACCCCCGAATGGCACGAGCGCACATTGCCAAGATAATAAGGTAATATGCACCCATGCCAACTGAAAAACAAGACGAGTGAATGTGTAGCAATGGCAAACAAAGTGATGCCACGCATTCTCACACAAAACGGAACCTGAGCGTACATCCTGTGGCAAACGCCACACGATGCATGCAACATGCGGCAAAAACAAGACAGGACACCTGTGCGAGAGTTCGCCTCGCACACACCCGACACCTTAGACCGGAAGTGACCGAACCTCAGCACAACACGAAAACAGCTTGCGACCACGCATTCGCGAAAGGCAGACAAACTATTGACGCAAGTGCATGCTGCCAAGATGACATAAGCACAATGCACCCACGACAATAACAGACAGACATGGAGCATGAGTATCTGGATCGTGACACAGACTGAAACCAAACCAGACAGGAAGTCAGGATCCAGACACAATGCTCCTGATATGAAACAAGACAGACCGAATAGCGCAAGGCAAGGAATACAACTGAAACCGCGTCCTCACACAAAGGCAGACAACGAAAAGCAAGACAGACATTGGACGATGATGTCACAGTCCTGTCAGACCAAAACCCAAACTGACAGAGTGACAGGACCATGAAAGCAAGTGTTTTGGCATTATGGTCATGAAAACCTTTACCTGCACCTGAGATATGGAAATATTTTGAGTATTAAATACATTAAATCGCATGCAAAGCCATTTTTGAAGTTATAAATGATATTGCAGCATATTTTAGGATCAAACTGTGTAAAAATTACAAAGAGAGTTTCTTTTTTGAGGACATCCTGAATATGGGAAGATGGTTAATGAATATGTTAATGTTTTATTCACATCTAAAAGTCTGTGTAAGGCGATGCCTTTTAACATTTACATTACCAACTATTTACAAACTCGAGCGTGATCAAATTGCATGGTTGCTTAACAAATAGATTGTTACACTTGCAATGCAAAAGACTCAAGGTAGAAGAGTCGATGTGTGAGGCAAATGTGTTAAAGAAGCAGCAAAAAATTACTTGGTTGCTTTAAAATTAATTCATTGTGTTTTTCAAGTTACATTTGCTTTTCTGACATGATCAGTAAGGTTTAAGGTTTAGGGTAGGTTTTGTTGATTTAAAACTCGAGAGCATTAACCTTAACCTCATTTGCGCCAATAGTTTCTACGATCTACGTAGGTATGCTTTTGGGAAACATATCCCTGTCTGGGAGAACATTTAACTCGCTTTTGGCACCACTCAATGGACATTTCACCCCAAATATGCCACAATACATGTAAGGAAACATACAATGTAATTTTGCAAAAATGCTGCCACAATCACATAAAAAGAAAAAAAAAAAAAAGAAAAAATAATATAAATATATGTAATTTAGATCAGGCTGGAAATGGATATACTGTGAAATCACACCAGTCTGTATTTTGTTGTGTTCCATTTGAAGTCGGATGTGAGAAATTCAGACAATAAAGGCATTCCATTGTCTGATTCTTGGAAGATGCAATATAAGCAAACGCAACTGCTCCCATTAGCTTAGCAGCCCTTACAAAAAAATCTAGAGTTCTGTCAAACTTGCCATAAATTTGCCACTCGATATTTTCACATGCAAATGAGCATGAGATTCGCCACAAAAGTTTGCCAGACATTTTCAGCTATTCACCAGTAGTGGTGAATCTGCAGCAAACTTTGGCAACAATGTAGAATTTGTCACAAGTTTGCCATAAATCTCATTTGAATGAGAAAATGATCAGAAATTAATTTGCGGCAAGTTTCCAGTAAATTTGCCATGAATGTTGCTGCAATTCTAGCATATGCTGTAAATGTGTTAGGATGTCAAAAGACTATATTATTTATAAGGATATTATTTAATAAAAGTGAAAGTTTATTATTAACTTTATACCCCTGCCAGTGTTTCAGTTGATACTGCTTGAGTTTTTCTTCAGCCAATTATTATAATTTTTTAATTATAATTTTGTGGAAGCTCCACAAAACCAGGAAGTCCCATTGATTAAATGAGTCTTCACTCATACCAAGGTTTGTTGATAATTAATAGTAATTTCTTCTGGAATAACTGACAAGGCTTGCAAGCCAGCAAGCATGGTTGGTTAACATGCAAATAGGGGAAAGAGTTCATGTGCAAAGGGATTTCACACAGCTAACTTCCACTTCACAGCTGTAGGCACTATCTCAAGAATGGGCGTATGTGTAAATATGGAGAGCACCAAGTGAAGGTGTTATCAGTTTACAATCTCACCCTCCTTGAAGGCAACTCATTAAACTGGTTTCCCTAGAAACAATACGTGCATCAAGTGACTACATTAGAGCCCCTCTGCGGCTGCTCTCGATCGAGATAGCTTCATGTATATATATATATATATATATACACACACACACACACACACACACACACACACACACACATATATATATATATATATATAATATACATACATATATATATATACATACATACATATACATACATACACACATACACATACATACACACATACACACATATACATACATACACACATACATACATACACTACCGTTCAAAAGTTTGGGGTCACCCAAACAATTTTGTGTTTTCCTGAAAAGTCACACTTATTCACCACCATACGTTGTGAAATGAATAGAAAATAGAGTCAAGACATTGACAAGGT